>JAVKLA010000052.1:16333845-16392830 GCA_034782735.1 Sagittarius serpentarius | reverse complement strand
TTTTTTTTTTTTTTTTTTTTTTTTTTTTTCTCTCCTAACACTGCTGCGGGGGTTTTGGGCTGTTTTCTGGGAGCTGCTGCTGGAGCAGCAGCTGCTCCGCACAGGGTGGCCCCAGGCTGAGCCCGCCGCCCTCGGGGTGGGCGAGCTGGGCGCCGGGCTTTCCTTCGATGCCTCTTCTGTAAGTGGATGCTTGCTCTGCACAGTGAAACGTGGCTTTGTCACTGGTGATCTGGAACCAAACTAGAGTGGTGTTGGGCAGAGCCCACAAGGTCTTGAGCAGGATGGCCACGGTGATGGCAGAGCTCTGGTTTTGGGGGGACATGAAATGTGAGTGTTGCACTGGGGTTTGCCGACTTGCCCTGTCATCCCGGGACTGGTCTGTGCTGGGAGCTGATATTCCCAGGGAGGTATCCTGGCACCACCTGCCCCTGCTCATCTCGCCCCGTGACTGCGATGATTCAGCGAGTATCTTGCTGCGTAGGTCATCTTTTGTTTGTAAAACCAACTGAAGGTGTAGAAGAATGTATTATTTCAGTGCAGATATTTTTTTACATAAAACAAATTTTTTGATGGGCCTTCTGAAATAATTAAAAAAAAAATAATCTAAGATCTTGCCAAATGTGGATCATCCTGCCCTCTGTGTTTTCACGTTAACAGTGATGAGGGCTGGGTGCTGGATGGCATTGCAGATCTAACTTTAACTCTTTCTTATACATCAGTTGAGTTTTGGCTTCTCCGCTGGCCAGGAGAAGGGATGTTCATGCTGATGGAGCGAGGACGTTTTCAAGGTGCTTCCCCCCCCCGCTTTGCCTGGCATCTTTCCGCACGATGCAATCGGTGTCTCCCTGATAAGAACTTAGTCTGAGATACAGCAAACTCGGTCAAATGCCCTGAGCTGTCGGCAGCAAAACCTGTTCCTTGCAACACGAGCAGCGGCTGCGGCTGGGAGGCTGGTGAAGAAGGAGCGATGCAGCCGTGGTGAAGCAGCCCTGGCTGGGGAGGGTGAGCGGGGCTGTACGGAAGTTTTCCTCATCCCTTGCGGGAAGGCTCTACAGCCTCGGCGTGTTCAGGTGCACGTCGCCAAGCTTTACCCACATGGAGGAACGCTTCATTTTTTTTTTTTTCTTAGGGGTGACAAAGGTTGGAAGTAAATTTTCCTTGTATTGACAGCTCAGTTATCTCGGGAAGGATAATGAGGAAGCTTTAATGAAACCACAGTATCTGCTTGAGAGTGGGGTTTTTTTAACCAGGTTGTTGCAAGAAGCATTTCTAATTAGAGAGAGATTTAATTCCAGATTTTTGTCATCCCCTCCCCCCCTTCCCTCTTAATTATATTTGCTAACGTGTTTAACAGCTTTCTCTTCAGAAAAGAACAATTTATTCAAAGGTCATAAATAGATTCTGGCATTAATTACTCCAGGAGCCACACTGGGCTGCACTGGAGAAATCAGCTCCATGGGGAATGCTAAACCTTTCGCAGTTGGATTTATCTGTGGTTGAAATGACTGCACACGCCCCCCAACAAAGACGGACACCCCCTCAAAACATGCATCCACATTTGTGCCCGAGGTTTTAAAACCCATGGGGATCTTGTAGCTAATTTCCCTGAGTTTTTGGAACAAGCCTGTAAATCGCATCGTCTCCCTTGATCCTCTCCACCTTTGTTTTACAACATTTGGGGGTATTTTTATCAATTCGTTTTCGATCCAATCATCGCTATTGATCGTTTGGGGTGCCGCAATGGAGAAGCGGCCGTCTCTTGCTGCAGGGAGAGCAAAGCCCGGTCCGCCTTGCTGACTGCGCCGCTGCCGGGGCAGAAGGAGGGGGCTGCGCCCTTCCCTCGGTGCCAGGCACCCCGCAAGAAACCCTCAGCTTGCTGCCCAGATTAGGTTAATAGTTTTTGTAACCTCCAGATTTTGGAGCGGCTGAAACATCTGTTCCAAGTGATAATAAAGCAGTGCTGAGGGGAATTAGCATACAGCTGCCAGGGTGGGTGAAAGTCTCTATAGAAAAAAAAAAAAAAAAAAAAAGAATTTATTGATGGAAGATGAAGCCTCATTGCATTTTCATAGTTCCGGGTGATTTTGGCAGTGTGGGCAAAATCTGTTCCTTTGCAATGGGAAAGGACGGTGCTGTGATATGGGACTCTGATGCACGTTTCAGGCTTGAGTGTCCTTTGTTTTATCGTTTCAGCCTTCACGCAAAGCCAAGAGTATTTCTGCCTGCTTTGGGTTCTTTTTGAACGTTTCTCTGGCATGGTTAAGTCTGCCAGATGAGTCCTGTTGCCCGGGTGGAGCTGGGCCCACTGCGTGGGGGTGAATATTTAATATCCGCTGGAAATAGCTCTGCTTTCCTGGGTGGGGGATGCTCGGCGCGCAGGATCCCGAGCCAAAGCATCTCGCAGCGGGCTCTCATGGTGTCGGGTGGCTTGGCCCTGGTTTTTTTAGGCTGCCACCTCTGTGCAGGGGTGTGGTTTGGCTCGCGCCTCTCTGCCCGCTGAGCTTGTTGGCCCGGACCAGCTCGACGCACAGCGTTAAAGCAGGGAGAGGAGAGATGCGAGCCGGGGTGGACCTACAAAGCAGGAGAGGAGCTCACCTGGCTGGAGACGGAGCAGATGTGCATTACCTCTGCTCTTCCCTCCCTGCCTCTGTGCTGCTCACAGCTGCCTGAAATGCAGGGGGGAATTTCATGGAACAGCAGCTCTGGTGTGGCTGGAGCAGATACAGAGACAAAGAGAAGCGGCAGCGGATACTGGGGGGGGAAGTGGGGAGGGGGGGCGTCCCTGGTGAGACCAGCGGGTACGTGGTACCCAAACTGGCTGCGATGCCTCGGCCCGTCCTGCCGAGCGTCTGGGCGTTGTTGGTAAAGGTCTGTTTGTTGTAACTTGGCTCTCGCTGGGGTCATCGGGAGGCGCAGGTCTGCGTCGGCACTGCCTGTGCGCGTTCGCCTGCGCTGGTTCCTCTCCACCCCTCACCGGTCCCGGGGATCAGGATCCCGCTCACCTGCTTTCTCTCCCAGGCAGGTGTCTGACGTGCAGCTTTGAGTTACCAGCGGGTATCGGAGTGCTGTTAAGTATTTCTATGACTTTTCTTCCCTAGTGTTTTTCTGGAAGACCCAGCTCCTGGAGTCCTGTGATGTGAGAATTTAGTTTTTCCTTAAGGGAAGACAGACAAACAGGCGTGGAGGCTGTTGCTTTTATTACTTTGGGGAAATGCATAAAACCACGGTTGAAGTGCTCTCTGAAGCCTCGTAGACTTGAAAGCGAATTTAAAATACGCAAGTTTTAAAACTTATAAAGCAGAATGATTAATGACAAACGAGTAGGTGATATTCTGAATTCCCCTCCTTGTAAATTAATAAAAAAAAAAAGAAACAAAAAACCAAATCCAACCGATGTTCAGCTTTGGGCTCCACCAACAAAAGCTGACTAAGTGAATAGTATTGTCTTTTACATGTGTGGAGAAAAATGATCTTAAGCAGAGTTAATCATCTGGTTTAACTGGGTGTAAATAAAAGGAGTGAGAGTAAAACTTCAGGAGGTGTAAAGCAACCTCATAATTCCATGGGGGCAGGAGGAACTTGCCAAAGGTGAGGCTGTGGATTTGAATGGGCGTGAAACCTCCTGAGCCAGAGCAGAGGGAAGGACTTCTCCCCCATAGCCACTGGGTTTTGCGTGTTCTTGTCCTGGGGATGAGAAGAAAAGTCTGTGTTTCACTGAGCACCGCTCTCGTGCAGACGTGGAAGGAGGAACGGCTCAAATCCCCTTTCTGAGCGGGTTGTGGTTTGGGGTTGTTTTTTTTTTTCCCCTATGATTTGGAATTTTTTTGAGATGGCTCTGCTAACAGCAGTGTCATAGTGTGAAGATCCTGTATAATAAAGACGAGGCATCAGGTAGTATTATCGCTCCATAGAAACCTGTTATTCATCCGCGCGGGGCTGTTGTTAGTCTGATTGGGGTGGCGCAGTGGCAGGAGCAGGAGGAGCTCCCTCTGACAGAGCGCAGGAGGAGACTGGAGACAAAAAGGGGTATTTAACTTGTCTCTGTGCTCAGGGTAACTTAACTGCTTGGTTTTGTCCTTGTCACATTAGCAGCCAGGCTTTGTCATGTATTTGAGAGCTGAAGAATAAATGTAGAACTTCTCCTCCCACCGCCCACTTAGTGTTTTACTCAAAAATTGGAAGAAAACGCCTTTTGGCGGTGGTGGGCCATCCCGCCCCCCAGCCCCGTATAAGCGCAGGGGTGAGAGTGGCGAAATACTTTCTGGCTCATTTCTTTCTTTGGGGTTTAGCGTTTTCAGCGTCCCTTAGACTGGAGATATATTTCAGTTTCTCAGCTTCCCACCCCGTTCTCCTTGGCTCTCGGACATCCTCGTGGCCGTGCTCTGGGAGATCGCAGGGTAATGAGGACTGACGGAGCTGGAGCCGATGTGCAGCCCGGGGTTCGTGCAGCTCCGAGGTCTCCCTGGGTGTTTAGGCATCGTTATTCCTGCTGTTCTTTGGGAAAAACTTCTGCAGTTGCTTACCAAAAAAAAAAAAAAAAAAAAAAAATCTTAGCATGCAAAACCGAGGTGTCACTAATACAGTTCTGTGGGTTTAAGGCAACCATTAAAAAAAAAAAAAAAAAAAGAGACGGCACTCAGTTACTGCTGCAGGACCGTGTGTGCTGTGGACTGCTCTCAGACCCTGCTTCTGTAGGAATTTCCTTTAGTAGTGGACATGAGTGCTCAAAAAACCCCAAATGCAGACAGTTAGATGTTATTGTTCATATTACTTTTATTAACTCATGGACGCCCAGGTCTGAGCTCCGATTGGTACCAGGCCCTTTGCAAACAGAGGCCCTAATCCTTGGGCAAGAGGTTATCCAGATGATCTGGGAATACAGAGCACTGAAGTCTCAGAGCTGGGAAGAACCGTGGGGCAGAGTTGCTCGCTGCCCCTCCGCCTGCCCGGTCTTTGCGGGGAGGCGCGTGGGCGGTGATTTTCTAATGAAGTATGTTTTCTTCAAAAAGGACCATATTGCTTGGCTTACAGTTATCCCTCCAGCCAAAGCTGTGCTTTTGGTGCGTGGCTGTGTGAACAGAAGGGGACAGCAGCGTGTGCTCCTCCTTCTCTCCTCCTCCTCCTCTTCCTCCTGGCTCTGCTGATCTCTGGGGACTGATGGGCTTGGGTGATGCTGGATCCCTCCGCACTCCAGCGTGGTGCAATGCTTTGCTTCCCTCTGCCATAGAGCATTGCCCAAGGACAAGGCAGGACACGTGACTGACTTGCATCTGGTCTGCCCTGGGAGCTCTTGCTGGTGTTGTAGGGTTGACTGCGGGGAGGTTGTGACACTTTCGTGTGAGTAAAAGCCCCAGGCTTAGGACGTGCGTCCTCTTCCAGCTACAGAAAGCCTGGGAGAGCTGTGCAGCATCCCCACTGCCATGTCTGCTCCGCAGCATCCCTTGGCTGGATGCTGCCCCTTCTTCAGGCTTGCCAGCTGAGCTGTTGGGTGGTCACTCCCAAACCTCACAGCCTAATGGAGGCGGCAGCTGGAGAGGAGGTTCTGGCTGCTAGAAGAGAGCCGAGCTGGTTTCCTCAGCCCTCCAGAGGGTTTATGGGCAGATTTGGGGCTGGTTTGGTCCATAGGGCACACTGACCTGGAGTGGGACCTTAGAGCTTCTCATGGAAGAAATGGTCTTGTTAAAGAATGAAGTGGTGCAGGGTAAAACCAGTAATTCACAGCCTCTGTGTGACTGTCCGTCCTGCTCCGTTTCGGGGGTGCTAACCAAAGAAAGCACTGCTGTTCTCCTAGGAGCTTGTGTTGTCCATGGCTAAATGTGAACGGCACCGTTCTCAGCTCCCACGTCGCCATATCTGCGTCACGTGGGCTGTGGGCAACGGGGAAGGAGGATGCGATCCCAGCGATTGTGTAACCATGAAGTCCTTCTCTACGGATACGGATGTGTGGTTGACCAGACTCTGTGGCTGGGTACGAAGCAGCTGAGAGCTCGTTACTTGTGGTGAGGAAGAGAGACAAAAGTTCAAAAGTTGAGCGTCTGAGTTAGACCAGAAGCTTGATACCAAGGAAGACTTGAGATGGCTGGAAACCAAAAACCGGAGCTGCGATTTCTTTCCAGATTGTGGGTGGATTTGCATCACTTTTATTTCGTATTCCTTGGTTTATTCAAAGCAATTGAAGAAAGTTTCCTAGGATTGAAGGAGTTTGTATTTGGGAGTGGAGGAGGACTAAAAACTCAGCTAATCCCTTTGATCCCTTCTGCCTAGCTGGTGAATAATGCATCAGAAGTGTGCGTACGTCCTTGGGTGTGCAAGGCCAGGCACGCAAAGGGGGTCAGCTGTACGTAGGATCTCGGTCTGTGCACCTTAGCTGGTAGCACACAAATTGTTTGACTTAGTGATTTGAGGTCTGAGCGTGTGAATGTCTGGGGAGAGCCACCATGGGCTGACTTGGGGTGGTCTACCTGTGCATTTGTGTCAAGTTACAAAACGGGAGGTGGAAAGGCTTTGTTCCCTGGAAGACTGTTACTCATCCGACAGCAAAGGAGGCTGTGCAATGCCTTGGCTTTCTCATCCTCGCTGGGATGTGAGCCCCTTGCCAGATGTCCGTCAGACAGATGTTGGTCACTTCTCAAGTCCTGGCGAGGGAACACTGTACGTGGTGGAGTGTGGTCCAGAAAAAGTCTTGGTCTGCTTCTTGAATGCAACCAGAAGTGATGGGTCACGATGACTTTACGCAAAATGTTATTTATGCTCCCCTCCCTAAGAGGCACTCAGCAGCTGGAAAGCCTTTCCTCTGTGGAGCTTGAGGAAGCACTGTTTTGAATAAGAGCTTTTTACTTTGGAAGCTACACCTTAGAGAAAGATGTTTTATTTCCCTTGGTGTTTATGGCCCTGTAAAATACTACATAGCCTTCTTTTTTTTTCTTTGTATAGTCTCAATTGCATTATGCAGAGGAGCAATTTATTCCTAACAGCTCCGCCTAATATGTGCCATAGCCATTTTCACAGGAGCCAGACCTGTCTTAATGCTTGCTGTATGACTTTTTAAAAGTATTGTGCTGGCTTCTAAACAAATGTTTTTAATAACTTCTACTTTGGGCTGCACAGAAGTGAGTATACATTAGTCTGACAAAAATCTGTGTGCTTGTTCTTTCACCTTAATTCTGTGCTTAAAAATTCTCCGTACGTTTTACACTGTGTATGTGTTGTTAGAGGCAGTTGCTAAGAGAAGGATTAATTTAAAGCAGAAGAAAGATCACTTTTCTTCAGTTATATATGCAGCTGAAGTAGTAAAAATTAACTTAAATTGGGTGGTGCTTAGGAAAATAGGACAGGGTTGCTGCCAAAAAAAGGGGAAATGAAGAGTCTGCATTTAACTGCATGTTGACACTGTCTTAACCGTGTCAATAAAGTAACTTTAATTTACGGGTCAGAGAGCTTTTTTTTTAGGGCCACCGCCTATTTAGATGTATCGATCCTCTCCCATTAGAAGCTCTGACTATTGTCCTTTCATGTCCAGACGATTTTCAGCCCACCAAAGCGGAATGGGTGGCTTTGGAAGGAGATGGAGTTGAACAGCTGAGCCGAGGAAGGAATCGGATGCTGCTTCCAGTGCCCCTCCTAACCCCTTCTGCTGAAATACAGCATTAATGGTCCAGCCCAACATGTCCCTGGGGCCTCATCTCCGTGCTCAAGTTGTACCAAATTAATTAGACCAGTGCAGCAAAAGCAATGCAACCTTCCCTAACGCTCCCTGCTCTGCAAATGCAATTACGCTGTTATACAGAGTTTATTTTAGGTTTTCCAATTAAGAGAGTGAGCTTTGCTCTATACACTGTCTGCTGTAAGTGTTCGTGTCTGGCTGGTAGATACATCGTTAAGTTCTGTTTCCAGGGGAAATGCTTGTCCTAGGAAAATACCTGTGTTTGACTAGACCCAAGTCAATGCAGGGATGGAGAGAGGAGAAGTCAGCTCCCAGAGATAACTGGCTTTTCTCATTGTCTCACAGTGAGAAATTCTGGTTTGGTTTTCTTGCTTAAGTTGAGTTTAAATCGGGGACAACTGCAGAATCACGGGAGTGTCGGTGTTTGTGATTGCATATATACACTAAACTTTCTATTAAACAATTTAACAGAGCATCATTTAAAAAAAAAAATCAGAAAACGCAAAACCACCACGAAATGGTGTTCTTCCATATTTTTGGTAGACTAAAATGTATCTCTGCTAGTGCATGTTTAGCCCCTGTTAGTTTGGCTCAGAAATGAGGACTTGCTGTAGAAGATGCTAAGCCAAAGCTGGAAACTATTTAGTCAAAACATACGGGAGATTTTGGGAAGATTTCGAAACCCTCTCTAGCCTCAGGTGCCAGCTTTGAGTGCACCCCTGTTGTGTTACTGTCAAAGATAAGCAAGCGTTAGGAGCTGCGAAGAGCATGATGTAGGTATTAGATTAGAGGGTCCTGTTGATCTTGTTATACTCCTCAAGTATTAATTTATATAAATATCCAGAGCCTTACTTCCTCTAATCTCTGGGATCTGTTCTCGGTGGTGGTTCTTATGAGCTGGGGATCTGACCTTTCTAAGCAGCTTTACAAATTAAGTAGCCAGTAGATTAATTTTCTGTAGCCTGTTTTCGTCATGCAAAAGAGGGACTGTGCGGAATTGCTGTAGGAGCTGCGCAATGGCAGTAAATTTTGCCTCTTGAGCTTCGGAAGGAGGGACGAATGTTCCAGATAAAGCAAAATAGTCACTTCCTCAGGGAGAGATTTAAAATAAACTGGGTCAGAAATGAAGCTCCCCTTCGTTTAATTCAGCTTAAGCCTCTCCCTGAAGTGAAGGTCACGGATGGTGATGCACCCAAATCCAGAAAGGTTTGGAGCCTGTGCTGTGACTGCCAAAGTTTGATGCTTGAAGCTTTAGGCACTGCTCGCTGCAGAAAGATGTCTTTAATTCATTGTGGCAACAAATCTTTTTACACTTTGGGGGATTTTACAGTACAGCGTTAATTTTGGCTGGAGTCTCTCATTAAATTCTACTTTGCAAAAATAACTTGAAATGGAAAGTGATTTTTTTTTTTTTTTTTTTTGGTAGCATGTTTTGTTCCTGTGGTATGAATTGGAATAACTGACAGACATTAAAAAAATCAAAATAAAAGATGGCTTTCATGGCCCTCGCCTTCTCCCTCCTTTCTTTCTCCTAGGAAAAAGTCCAAGTTCTGCTTTCCCTGAAGCATGCATGCATTGTCATTTGTTTTTCTGGGTATCCACCTGGAAATCCCAAACTAAGCCTGCCCCGGTGTTCTGATAGACACTGAAATTAGGGGGGAAAAAAAAAAAATCCGCTCTGTGTAGTCTCTTGCAGGAGAGGGAGACGACCGCAGAAGAAAGGCAGCTCTGGACTGTAGGCAAGGGGATTTTCTTATTTTTGTTCTTAACGTGAATCTGGTTAAGGAAGAGCCAATATCCCCTGCAACAGTTTGATTCTCCAGGAAATCCCCCGTTCGGGAGGGAGGCTGGGGGTCTGGTTTTAATAACTCCTCCTTTGCCGGAGGAGAGGCCTTCCCTGAGCTCTGCGGGTGAATCGCTCCGGGAAGCACCCGGATCACTTGGCATCGCCTCGCCGCGTGCAGGGAGCGGCTCTTGGCAGATGCTGGCGGGGCCGGAGCATCAGCCCCATGCGGCTTCTGTGCGACGCCGAGCGTGCTCCAGGCGCGTGGGGGAGATGTGCTGGGGTGTCCCCAGCCGGGGAGCGGGACAGCGACTGGCGTCTCCAATGCCGATTTATTTTTATTTTTTCCCTTTATCCGCGTGTCCCAGGATCTTGTAACTAGTAAGTCCTGCTCGTTGCATGTTAGAAGGGCTGTGGGTTCCATGTGTGCTAATGCGTTTAATGGACCTGGCCTCTGCTGCAGGGAGTTTAAATTGGGTGCATAGATACTTTGCAGCTTGTACTTCTGTGCTGTGTTCACTGAATGTGTTGAGGGTTTTTGGTTTTTCTTTTTGTTTGTGGGTTTTTTCTTTTTTTTTCTTTTTCCAAAAAAGGCAAAAATCTCAGTTTTATCCATTGACTGGAGTCTTACCTCACTTTAAGGTAGTTTCAAACCTTCCGCCCTTCCAATGAAAAGAGTGAAAAAAAATATAGATGTGGTTGAGCGTCCAAGACTGTTGGGACAGTGGTTCATGAAGTATTCAAGTATCTGCCAGGCAGGGTTGAAGCCGGGTGGACAGAATAGCTGCCACGGACTGTTTTCCAGCGATACCGCGCTCCCGTGTTGCCGTTAGAGGACGATTGCCGCGTTGTGCACGCGTACCGCACGGTGAGGGATGATGCGTGGAGGCGGCTAGGGCAGGTCTGCATCTGCTGTGGCTCGGAGCAGAGCGTCCTTTCCAGAACGGGTTTCTTTTAGTTAAAATGCCAGGACCGAGGAGTGATGGCTTTTCTTCTGCTTTTCACCTGGCTTTCATTACAGTGCTAGAGTGATTGGGGAGGATGCTTGATATTCTGTAGTAAGGAATTACACCCTTCCCTTCTCTCCAGAAGGGAGAAGAATGCTTAATTGAAATCGCAAAGATAAAATACAGGCTTTAATCTTAAAAAACCCAAACCAGCCGACATCACTGTAATGTCAATGGCCTCCCCATCCTTCCCCTGATCGAAGTTCGTTCTGATTTTTATCTCATGCATACATTAAATATGATGGTTAACCTTCAGATTTCCTGTCTCGGCCTCCCAAGCTTTGTGATACTTACAGTTACTATTCAGTTAATTAATTTCCTTGCAATGTTGAAAGGGAGAGGAACCGATACCCTGAATGCAAATCACAAAAGGCAGTATAAGCGCTTTAGGTAGTAAGAAAAATGTGTGTTAATGTCTGCGTTTGTGCACGCGTTTTCCTTTCCTGATACACCGAAATGGATTCAGAGGCATTATGAGAACGCCAAGAAGGATTCTGGGGCCTCCTCTGAAACCTCTTGAAGTCTGTTGAAGACTCGTGGGGAGCTTCTCCTGATGCCTGGGAAGTTCTGCGTACCCAGTTGTGGTTTTATCATTTGAAACTTCGTTTGACATGAAACTTTGACATTTTCTGTTACTGAGAGGGAGGAAAAAAGTTATCATGCAGGGGGTTTCATGCCAGCTAGTCTCTCCCTACCCCCGCTTCCCCTTTACATTTTAAAACAGGTGATTTGTTAGCTATTTTCTGCTGGGCATGGCCGATGGACTGGCGATATGGGATAGCAGAGCCTCTGCCAGCCAGCGCAGTCCCTCGGTGGGAAGGGAGGTGGTGTGTCACATCCCCAGCCCTGGCCTCGTCTGTCTGCCCCCTTGTTTCTCTATCGAAAGCAATCAGATGGTGCAAGCAAGGCTTGCTGTTGCTAAATCCGTGTTAACTGTTCCTGATTTACCATCTTGTCCTTGGGAAAGGGATCCCAAGAGGGGCACGCTCCAGAATGGAGGTGAGGCTCATCAGCCTGTAGCTCCCTGGGTCTCCCTTCGTGGTCTTAAAGATGGGCTGAATATGGGGTAGGCTGTACTGTTCATGAATATCTGAATCAAAAGCGTGCAGGCAGTTTGCAGTACGCATGAAGCCAGAGGTGTCTCTTCTGATCTCGTCTCATTTTGGCAATGACAGAGGCTTTGTATAATCCAAGCCGCTCGGGCTGGGATCGGTCTGACGTGTGCCAAGGCTACCAAAATTCCTGCTCCTTGTCGGGCGATGTCCTGCCTCTCGTCTCGCGGGCGTTCTGGGAATTAATCTTTACAGGGACTGTGCGCGCAGAGCCCTGGCTCTGGTTTGGCCATCCTGCAGGCACCGATGCTCAGCAGAGAGCTCCAGGGGCTGCTGTGTGTCTGCACGTGTGTCTGTCTAGCCTTGGTCCCTGGATCCGAACCACAAGCACTAAAGCAGTTAAGCTATAAAACATTTTGGTTTTCCTTCCATTAAGAATTTTTTTTAATAACCTGTTTACCCAGAGCAATTTTCTGTGCATTGCACACGTGTTAGAATCATTCTCGGCAGGCTGCTACCTTGCAGACAGCGGTACTCCCTCCTCCTGCTTTTGCTGCTCTGTTTCAGCTTTGTTTTCTCCAGAGGAAATCTGGAGCTAGAAAACTTGATGAGCCTCAGTTAAACCATGGGTAAAACCAAAAGCCCTTCCTCTTCTCCAGCTCACGCTGTCTGCTTGCATCCTTGGTTCTTCCCAACACTGAAATGCAACGCAACATTTGTTATTTAAAACTGAGGAGACGAAGAAGCCCCCAAGCGACTCCTGGGGCCTCAGGGCTGCCTGTCCACGCTCTCTCCCCAAGGACAAGTAGCCTCCATACGCTGGCTGGCCGAGGCACCCCAGGCCCCTTCCTCTCGGCTTGGCAGCATCTGGTTCAGCTCCTGCTGCTGCCCGTAACGGTAGAAGCGATGCTTGTCTCTTCCCGATTATCCAGGAGGCTCAAAAGAGCTGGTCTGCAGTGGGTTGCTCCCTCTGGCTTACAAGCAAGGTCTGGCTTGTGGGTCCTGTAATACGTGCGAGTTTTCCTTTGAGATCCCTCTTGCGTAAGAGGGTTTGTGGGGCAGGTCGGGTTTTCCTACCTCTTTCTGACTGCCTGCTCTTCCCACCTCCCCGTGCTGGGAGCTTGTGTGTGGAGGAGCCGCGCACTGGATGGCTGGCCCAGGAGCACCCACCGTGACCCCCTTTCTGTTGCTTTTGGGGGTGAAGAAGGTGCTGAGCTGCTCTGAGACTGCCCCATCTCTGCAGCGAGGAGCGATGTCGGTGCAGAGCCCCAGCGTGCTGCCACGAGGCAGAGGAGCATCGAGAGACCTATTAAAAGCCCATTGTGGGCTTAATCTTGCAAAATGCACCTTGATTTCATATGCAGGTCTGCATCAGTTATCTGTAATGTGAAAAGTAGTGTTCTGGTTTTAATTACTTCTTTAGGAAGAAGCTGGGGGATGTCTTTCAGCATCATTACCTGATGCCATTAAGCAGAGTTTTCCGAGTGTTTGTTGTCTGCTTCTAATAATGCCATCCTAGTCCCCAGTGTGACGTTTAGGAACCGTTTTTCACTGAAGCCGTTGTCAGCCGCTGGCCTGATTTTTAGCAAGGCTTTGCGAGTAGATAGCAACTTGGGCAACAGTCCAGGAAGGTGTAACGCAGCCCAGGTGTAATGGTGTCAGGGTGCGTGTCAGCAGCCATCGCCGTGAGCAGGCTGTCTGCAGCTTCTGGGATGCACAGCTCTTCTGCCAGCACAAGCTACAGCTTTGGGTCCTTCAGTACTGATCTGGAAGCTGAACTAGCATCTCCGGATCTTGTCTGGAGCCCAAGACGGTGCAAGTTTCAAAACGACAGAAGTTTGCAATTGTTCTAGGCCGTTATTTCCTCCATCGCCAATTTAAAAGGTAAAAGCTGCATCGAATGCAGCATTACAAATATTTTTCATGGCTGAGTTTTTACTTTTCAGTGGTGCTTTCCCTCTGTGTGCTGCGCTGCGTCAGCTCGGTGGGATGAATGTATCGGGAAGTTCGTTTGTTCAGCACTTCTGCTTCCTGGCAGGTAACCCAGCACTTCTTGCAGTGAGGAAAATAACACATTTAATTGTAATTTCAGAGGCTTTCTGAAAGGGAAGTGAGTCTAATTGGAAGCAGGTCACCCAAAACCATGACTGTATGTAGAAAAATTGCATATACCCATGGAGGATGAATAATGCGATGGCATCCACACAAGCTCTTGACAGAAAAGTCTTTTGGATGTTGGAAGATTGCATGCCATTGATCTGATGGCAGAACTTTTGAAATAAGATTTCTTGGGATGCTTTAAAAAAGAAAAGCAGACGGTGTCTGCGGTGAGACTGGTGTGTGCCCTGACATGAGGATGTGCCTCTGTCTAATGTTGGCAGCCTGTGGCACGATCAGCTCAGGGATGGTCTGGAAATATCAATGGGTATGGAAAACTGGGCTGATATGGGACTCCTATAAAATTGATATAAAGGTCTCTACTTCAACATACATGTTTGGCTATTATTTAATAATAGCCTGTTTTGACAGTTTTGCATAAATGATATTGGAGTCAGCTATTGCAGGCACCTACCTTGGATCCCACCCCGTGGTTCACCTCTGCCTCCAAAGTCTCAGAGCTTGTCTTTTCAGCATTTATATAGGGCAGCTTGGTTTTAAAGAGACAAAAATAAGTTGTGTGAATTTCTTGAGCTGGCCCGGGCTTGCAGGCTACCTCCTGGAGCTGCTTTGCTCGGGTCTGGCCTGAAGACTTGACTTGACAAGGCTTGATTTCCTGACTTGGCTGCTATTTACTCATTTCGGAGACATACCATAGCTGTTCTCATCGCTCTCCTGTCAAAAGTTCATCATGGTCCAATTCCCTGCGCCAGCCTGAAGAGCAGGAGAACAATGACTGCTTGGAAAGTTCTCTGTAAGCGTATCATTACAGTGTAACCCTATATACGGTTACGCAATTACTCATTTTCTTTAACAGCAGCTGAATTCTGTGTTACAATTTGATTGTCATGGTTCAGGTCAAGTCCTGTCTTAAAGCTTCGGGTTGGCCAAAATGTTTTGAATTTTCTTTGCTGAAAACTCAGTGCGTGGGAAGGTATCTCATTTCTCGATCAGCTATAATCATAATTTCTTTTTTACATATCCCATTTTTTATCTATGGTCATGTTTTATGAGTGATGAAGTGTGAGCCGCAGTGAGGCAAACGTGAGTTTAAGACTTCACATCAATAGTAAAAGCCAAGACATCCCCCTTCCCACCTTAACTGAGTTTCCCTGACAGAGCAGTGAGAGAAGAAAAAGGCTGGATTTAATGAGCGTGGAAGGGGACTCTCCATTAAAGGTGCCAAACGTGGGCAGATTGAACAATCCTTCCAAGCTCTCCGGCTCCCAGGCTTTCCGTAGTCTTAGATCTTGTTGCTCACTAAAGCCAAGCCTGGATTTGGCAGCCTGCTGGTAAATACACCGCAGAGACAGCCCAGATCTGGGATGCAGGAGTCGGAGGCTCTAACCCTGGATTGTGTGGGAAAGTTGAAAAGAAACCCCTTTGTTGTATTTGCCTGTGATACCGATGAGCCTCAAAAGATCCAGCTGGGTTTCTCCTCTAACGCACGGCGGTGATAGCTGGTGGTCTTCCCACACTTAGCCATAGCTCGGGCTGCAAACAGCCTCTGCTCCCTGCCCCACCGTCCCCCGTCCCAGCAGCCAGCCCCACGCAGCTCTGGGGCGGGCCAGGACCTGCAAAGAAAACGGCTGCTCTGCTCTTGTTTTGTTTTAGGGTTTTTTTGGTGGTGATTTTGTTGGTTTTTTGTTTGGTTGGTTTTCTGTTTTGTTTTTTTTTTGTTTTTGTTTTCTTTGAATCTTGATGCATATGGTTACAGAGAGGGTGTCTGGAAGAGCAGGCACGTGCTCTGTGCTGCGTCTGCCGGGCTGTTACGGTTTGGCCTCGTCCGGGGGATGTAACATGGGTCTCTCCCGGGCATCGCCACAGCGCTGCCAAGGATGTGGCACATCGCTACTGTCCGGGCAGATCATTGGAGCAGGAGAGCATCCGAGGAGGGATTTTCATATCAGCAGATGCTGATTTGAGGTGACACAAGGGCATCAGGGTTGCCCAGGGTCATTAGGGATGTGTTAGTGTCCCACTGCCCGCCTGCCCTTCCTTCATGTAGTCGGGAAGTTTGTATTCTCCATTCACCTGCCGAAATGCATCACTGTTGGGAGGGGGCAGCAAAGGAAAAAGGTGTGTTGCTTCTCATGCATTCATTTTGTAACAGCAAGAAGACACATGGCTCAAAGCAGTGTTGTCCTTCATACAGGGAAACCTGAAATTCCCTCTCAGAGGAGGAGGTGGTGAAGACCAGGGCCTTCGGAGAGGATTGGGCCCACCTGATTTTGCAAGGAACTCTTGTTATTCCTAGGAATGGCTCTGCGTATCGCTCCAGTGTCTGAAACATAAATCTCTGAAGTACAGTCAGCCACCTGATGTGACGCAGGGAATTTGATTAGGGTTTTCTAAAACCTCAGCGGCAAGGTTTTTAGTTACACAAACCTTGAACCTGTGGTTGGGGTTTGGACCGGTCCTGAATCTGTTGGACCCGCTGGATTTTTGGGTGGTTGGGCAAAAGCTCTGGGCTGTCCAGACCTCAGGTGTCTGAGCAGAGAATTTCAGAACCTGTAAGCATCTCTGATAAGACACTCCCAGGCATTGCAATTAAAGCCCTTACCTTAATGATTCCTGCTTTCTCAGCAGAGCCCTACGTTTGCAGCCCTCGGAAGGCTCCACAAAGCAGGGAAGTACCCTCATCGGCTGCAGCTCTGCCGTTTTCCTTGGGAAGCTGCAGCTTCCTTCCGCTCGGTTAAAGCCCCTGTGTGCCGTCGGGTGACCCTCAGACGGCAGGACGGATGGACAGACGGACGCTGAGCGGCCACGCTCCGCTGAGCCAAGCGCTCCCGGCGGGGCCGCCCGCCACGCGACGTGGGGTCTGCTGGCTCGTTGCGTGGGCTTTAATGGACCTCTCCGGTCGTGCCGCCGGGGAGGGCTCGGCCCGCGTCAGGTCGTCGCTGCCGTTGGGAGTTTGCCTCGGAGGATGCAAGCATCTGGGCTTTCCTGGGATTTCTTTTCCCTCCTCCAGACTGGGGGATGTTACTTGATCCTTGTCCTCTCCTGCAGCCCTGCATTATCATCTTGGACTCATCAGCTGCCTGGTGGGGGGGTTTATCCACACTTCTGGCCTTTTTTTTTTTTTTTTTTTGCCCCATTTTTCTCTGAAGGAGCATGTGTAATGAAGGAAATGAGCTCGGCAGTCCTCAGGGGGAGTTCGGGGTCAGCAAAACTTTCCTAGGATAAAATAGGATGAGCTCCCACAGTGTTGGGCTTGGCCTCTGCAGCGCTGCCGGGTGGGGTGACAGCAGTCCCCGGGCGGGGGGCACAACGCTGCTGCCCTTGCACAGGCTCCTCCTGCAAGCAGAGAAGGCACCAGATGCAGCTGTATCCTGTACATCTTCGGTATATACTTCAGTATGTCACCAAACGTTTCTTCTGCATCTCTAACTAATTGGATTTAATCGTCTGGCCCTGTGCTCTGTCTCTCGCTCTTCCCACGTCCCCTGAACGCCTGCCACCTCAGAGGCGTTTGCCTCCGGTCCTCGCCGTGTTTCAGTAGTTCGTGTCTTGTATGCAGTCCAGGAGCTCTGGTGAATGTTTGTGCCCGCTCTGACTTGAGCGCTGCTAAGAGCCATTCCTGTGCCTCTGGGGCTGAGGCCTGTGACTTCAGTGTATTTAACAGGTTACTCCAAAACCTCCCCTTGGTTTTTTCAGTTGTCTTTACAATTTTACGTATATTCCGGTTTCCGTTTCATGAGCTTAATATTGTTCTCTGAGACACCTCGTCCCTTTGAGAGCCCATACATCACGATGGGAAGTTCCTGTAAGGTAACTGGGAGCTCTTTATCTGCTTGACCCGTGTGAGAGCGATGATGAGCAAAGGTGCGAGGACAAGCAGGAACCAGAGTGGGGCTCGGCAGCCTGTCCCGGTCTGCTGCGGTGCCGGGCTTGCTGCCGGACAGCCTCCCGGCAGTGCTGCCTGGCTCCGTGTTGTGCTTCTGTTGGGCAAGCTAGAAGCTCCTGGCGAGCTTGTGCAGGAGGTTTGCAGCCCCTCTGAGCTCTGGCTGACGCTCCTCGCTGGGAAGGGCCTTTGCTTGCGGCAGGTTTGCTTTGCCCCCGGTCCTCCTGGTGACGAGCCGTGGGTGTTTGCTAAAATAAATGGTTGGTTTCCCTCAGGTACTCTCCTAGGGCTCCCCTCTGTGGGGAGGTCAGTGCTCATCAGTGTTTTGGGCTCATTAATCACTCTCGCTAAGTGGAATTTGCCCAGCCCACGAGCGCTCTGCGGTAGGAATGTCTTTGAAATGGGGGGAAATAATAGCACTAAATTATTTGAGAAATAATTTCATTCTCTACTTCTCAATAGATAAATCTGCTGTCCAACAACCGGAATTTAATCTGTCCATCTAAAGTAATTGATGAGCTGCGACTTGAATCCAAATGTGAAGGGGAAGGGAAATTTCCTGCAGAGATGTTTTGTATAGTTTCTGTGGCTGCTCCTTTCCACCAGAAACAGTGGGGTGAAGCATGAGCAGCAGCAAAGCCGGGAAAGATCTGGTGCTGCTGGTGGAGGGTGATACAAGCTCCACTTGTGCTTTTGACTCTTGTTACTGCTCCTGAAAACTCTCCCGGTAACACCTTGATGTGGAGGGAGCTAGATCGGGCAGAGCCATTTGGAGAGATTGGATAAAGGTCGTCATTTGTGCAGTTTTAAATGCAGAGTTATGTTGGCTGCATCCCTGCAGTTCCTGCTGGGTACTTGGATGTTCTTGGACTTTCTGCTCTTGATTTTGGAGCAAGCAAAGGGAATTTCGATGCCTCTTTGCAATGTCAGAGTAGTGCAGGGGAACTTGACGTGAGTCGGAAGATGCATTCTTTGGCTTTCTTGAGAGGTTTGCGCCACAGGATACTCATTTCCCCCTTGATCGTTGCAAATCATGCGTTTTCTCAATGGGAGACCCTCCCTTCCCCGTTTGCAAAGGCTGTGATAAGCAGATGCTCGCAGCTCCCTGTTGGGGACTTACTTTTCGCCTGGTGGTTTCGAGCAGTGCTGGCAGCGAGATAAGAGGAAATCTGACATCATGGTCAGGAAGTGCTACAGAAAGTTACTTTCGTCATTCGTCAATGGGTTATCTCAAACGGCAAAGCTGCAGCATTCCTTGCATGCTGCAGGACCCGTTTCAAGCCCACGGCTTTGGCTGCGGTTCAGCACGTGGCTGTGTGCCCAGCCGCCCAGTGCTATTGTGTGTGGCCCTGCTTCTCCCGGGAGCACTAACCCCAGCCGCCGGCAGTCGCTGCCTCTCCAAAAGGCCCTTTCCAAAAAGCTGTGAGCTATTGCATGATCCTGCCCTGCCAGACAAAATCATCTATCCCATTTCTTTCCTTTTCCTGCATTTTACCACATTATTAAATGTCTCTTGGCTAATCCCAAGCCTTGCACCTCCCTCTCTCGTGCCATCCCAAATGCAGGGACCAGGGACTGTTCCGATGCTCACGTGAACGTCCTCCAGATCCCACCTTGGGCAGCTTGGTTGTGGAGCAAAGGCGGCTGCATTCGCCAGCTTTTTGTCTGCCTCTTTGCTGTCTCCCTTTAGCAAAGCAGCTCCGGTGGGAGGCAGGAACGCAGGCAGCTTTCCAGCCTGCGATCTTCTCTTCTGAGGCTGGGGGACGGTTTCCAACCTAACCCCAATGTGCTCGAGTAGTTGGATCTTTTCTGACAAATTTGCATTGGAAATGGCCGCTGTCTAGTCGGCGCAGGTGCCCAGTCATACGAGGACCGCAGGGAGGGGCGGTGGTAACTAAAACGGGGGCGTGAGGAGGAGCGAGGTGCTGAGCTGCCGTGCACCCTCCCGCGGGATCCCCTCTTGACCCCGGAGCTGTAGTTTCCAACTTCAGAAACATCCGACCTGCCCTTCCAGCCCGGGGGTGTGGGAGCAGAGCTGTGGGGTGGCTGGGCATCTCCTTGCTAAGCTGCTGGTGTCCCTGTGCAAAGTGGAGTTATCCCAAGTACCAAATTGTCCCTTTCTCGATCTCCACTGAAGGCTTCTCTATTTACAAGTTTTCAGGACAAGTTTTTGAGTTGCCTTGAAAACTTGGCAGCAATACCCTTTCTGTGTGCAGTGATCATCTAAGGAGTCTCTAAACTTACTGAGTTCAATAAAACAAATAGTATCATGAAAACCCTCTTTAAAAAAGAGCATCCCAGAAGCTACTGAGGCATTTCCAGCATGTCCCGGGTGCTGGAGGCTGCTCACCGCCCTGCGTGCACGAGGGTGGCTGTGGTCCTGCCTTGCCTTGGCCGGGGCACCAGCGGAGCTGCCGAAATTGCAGCCGCCCTGCTTTGCAAAGCAGGTTTCTGCTGGGCTGGGGCAGGACGGGCGGTAGCCGAGAGCAGTTTATTCACCTTATGGTGTTGCAGAGTGTTTAAAAATAAGCAAAGCTGTTCTGAAACTCGGCGAGTGCAGGTGGCAGGGCCCTTCTGCCGTGGCCATGGCAGGAGCTGGGCTGTCGCTGCTGCCTCTCTATAGTGCTGGCTCCTTGCAGCCCCCAGGGGTTCGGCTCAGAAGCTGCCCACAGATTTTTCTCGTCTATTTGCAGGCTTCAAGGTATTTTGTTTTACCAGATGAGTTTCTTGCTCCCTGTGGTACGGTCCCATCCCTGCCCCTGTTGCCTCTTTGCTCTGGCTTCGGTAACTTCCCTCTCCAAAGCCCCTTGGATGCGCTTTGCAGTGGCCGGGGAGCTCTCCCCATGCCGAGGACTTGTGCTGGGGCTGCTCGCGGAGCTGGGCCGGCGGTACGGTGGGAGATGCTGGCATCCGTGGAAGATGTCGTGGTCTCTGGGGTCTGTTTCCAGAACTGAGCGTCCTGGTTGTCGGTGGTGTCTGTCCCCAGAAGCGATGGCTGGTGGGTGCTGAGGTTGCTTTGGGTGCAGAGGAGAGTGATGGCAGGACTCGGGATGTGCGGTGGTGCTTGGGCTCCCGCTGGTGCCCGCACCAAAGGAGGTCGCAGGACCCTGCTTCAGGGCTGATCTTGCTTGAAGCTTATAAATGACACCATTCATTTCGGGCCTGGCAGGTGGTGAATGAGCCCCACAGAAAACACTGATTTCTCCCTCTCTCTTCCTCCTCTGGAGCGTTTACTTGTCCAAAGGTGTGATTGACTGGTAAATAAAGTGGCCTCGGCACAGCTGGTATCCAGTTGTAGCTAATTTTAACATGTGGCTATTGAGTAACACTGTTAAGCCAACAATTCATGGTCTTCCGTCAACAGCAAACCAACCTCAAAACGCCTGTGAGCAAAAGCGCAAGAAGGTATTTTGTCCTTGTGCTCGTTCAGCAGCTGGTGGCGAGACGGCTTCCAGATCTGAACTGGACAAGCAAGGACAGTTGGATGCAGCTGATGTTGAACAGCATGGTCGGTCCTGTCCTTCTCAGCGGGGTGAAGCTGAGATGGGGTAGCTCAGCCTGATGTAAACTTGTGGTGGAGCTGAGGCTCGCTCCCTGTTAGAAACACCGTCAGGACGAGGTATTCATCTGCTTGGATGTGTGATCTCTCTGCAGTCCTTCAGGAATGAGGTAGTGTGAATTTCTGAGCTTTTCAGGAATTTGAACCACAAACGCATCTTGCAGCGAGTTGTTCAGCTTTTCCCACCCGTTGGGTGTCTTTCGCTTGGCTGAACATCGGCGCTGTGAAAGTCCATCTTCCCTGAAGACTTCAGGCATTGTTGCTGCCCCAGCCTTGGGACGAGCGGGAGGCGGGGAGCGAATGCTGCAGAAAGGCAGGGCAGTTCTGCGGCAGAAGCTTGCCTCTTGCTGTGTGTAATTATGGCTATAAGCTGTGTCATTAACTTTCAAAACTGGAGGCTTAAAAGGATTTAAAATAAACACGTGCTAGAAATTTGAAATCAATTAGACCGCAGTGCAACAGAAAATACACAACCCTGCTGCAAGGAGCCGGTTTGCCCAGGGTGTAAATTCCTACAGAGACCCAGAAGATAAAGTTCTGAAATAACCCATATCGGTGAGAGAGGTTGTTAAGGAATTCCAAAAAAACCTCTCAGTCTAGACGGATTATATTTACTGCAGTGTTTATGTGAGATAGAGGAATGCCCTAGAAAAACAGAATTGTTTTCAATTTCTGCCTCTGGCACTTGCTTGTCTAATGAGAAGGCTCTGATGTGATGGGAATGTCCTGTGCCGGGGGAGCTCTGCTGTTGCTCGGTGGCTGCATGTAGAGGGGGCTGGAATGGGGGAGAAGGGTAAAATGTTGTTTCTTTCTCTGTGTAGGTGAATCAGCCTGTTGTTAATGAAGTGGTCTTGCTAATCCATCGCCACAAACCTCGCGTATAATCCCAAATGCGATGATAACAAGCTGCATCGCAGTCATGTCTGTGGGGATACGATGGCCCCAAAGACTCTGCTTTGCTTCTTTTAATTAAAAGAAAATTAAGCTATTTTATTTTGCTTTGAACTCTCGGTGACGTTTGCAAGCAGTGTTTTTGCGTGGTGTTGGTTTGATGACAACTTGGGGAGCAGAGGTAGTGGCATGTGACAAAACCACGCTGACCGAACCCACCCAAAGGCAGCTTGCATCTTGCGCCTGTTTATCACGTGGGGATGATTCACCCCTTTAATGGGTGGATTTACTTACAATTGTAACGTGTTTGTTACATATTTGTGAGGAATTTGCTGAAAAAAAGAAGAGTTGTTTAAAAATACAGCAATAAATTGAAGGTATTTTGTGGAATAGCATGAGGATGAGGAAAGAAGTGAAATTAATTGGCTTGCTCAGCAGAGTCAGTCCATCTTGATGAAGGACATAGGTGATGCAGCTGCAAAAACGAAGCAGATTTTTATTCTTCTCATCTTAGCCCCGCTGCTGCCAGGCATCACTGTTGGAGTGAGACCGTCTGGAGTCCCCAGACTTCAAAATCCCCAATGCTCACAAACAAATGACCAATTATTGCTGTAGTCAAAGACAGGGTTTTCTTGAAAGGGAAACATAATACTGCTCTGCCCGTTGAGCTATCGGAGTTACTGAGGGCGGGCCCTAGAGGGGTGAGATTTCTGCCTCTTCAAATGGGCTAAGATCAAAGATGAGCAAAGCTTTGTGGAAACAGTCCCAGGGATTGCCCTGGTCTTGGGAAGGGGATCTGAGCTGGGTCAGGATCAGATCCCGTGGCTGAGCCTCAGGCCTGGCAGCTGCCTGCTGGAAACGGGCTGTATGTGGCTGGCGGATGTTTCATGGGTCTGTTGGCGTCCGTGGTGCCCGCGGCATCTGGGAGGTGTCAGGCTAAGGGAGCAGATGTTACTTGAATAAGTTGTCAATTGTTTCAGAACCCAAAGCAAAAAAACCCTAATTTTCACCGTCCCAGTCTTTTGTTTGGGATGTGTGTATGCATGCATGTGTACAGATGTACAGCAATATGTACAATAAGCGCTGTAACACGTGTCTCTTCTGTAGGGAACCAAATGAGATCATGCTGGAAATGGTTAAATGTTCAACACTGGGCTTCTGTAGAACATCAGCTGTAATTTATATTTGGCTTCGACCTTGAAAGGGAAATGTCCTGGCTTGAGTTTTCCAGCCCTTCTGCAATGTTACCTTATGTGAAACTTGTTTTTCAAAAGGGCGTTTGCTTCTGGTGCGCAGCTGAGAACACAGGAGTCCTCGCAGGGCACCAGGAGTCTGACATCTTCAGTAACAACAAATAAACTAACGTGTGGCTTTTCAGTGCAAGTTTCTAAGTCCGTTAACTTGTCTCGCATGTGAATTTAACTCGGTACATCTCAGTTAAAATTTGTGCCTGTCTTGCTCACTTTTCCCCTCCCTTTCTCTTTTGTTTCCCCCAGTTTCTCTGTCTGAAGAACATCCGAACCTTCCTAAAAGTGTGTCACGACAAATTTGGGTTAAGAAACAGCGATCTGTTTGATCCCTTTGACCTCTTTGATGTACGGGATTTTGGAAAGGTAAGAGTTACTCCTGAGCTCCTGGGAGGTGATGACACTGGCACTGGGGCGGTTCTCCAGACTTGGGCTGCAGGTTTTGGATGAAAATATGAAGGTTTTGTGGCTTTCTGAGCAGTTTCTGCATCCTTAACCCGTGCATTGGGTACCTGTTCCCCTCTGCTCATCGTAGCCTGCACATCTAGGGATTGATTCTGCTGTGTCCTTGGTGAAGGGAGATCACGCCTTCGAGCTTTCTGCTTTAGATTACAAACCCTCTGGGATCAGTCTCTAAAGTACATGAAAAATGACTTTTTGGGGGGGAATCAAAACATCTGTGTGTCTGTGTTCATAAGAGCTGTTGAAAGAGGCTGTAGCCCTGGGGACGGGGTGCTGCGCTGGGGCTGGGACATTGGGTCCTCTTCCCAGCTCCAGCTGCCTCACTGGGTGACTGGGGCAAAGCCACGCCATCTCCTTGCCCGTGACCTCCCCGTAGGGACAGCGCATTCAAACCGGCGTTAAGCATCGTCCCTGCTCTGCATAAACCAGCCTGGGATTGAACCCTGCATCCCCAACAGCACGTTTCCCTGCGGCCGTGTTACAAATCCCTTACAAGCCTGGAGCCAGGTTTGTACCAGCCGTGTGGCAAAGACCCTCCGTCCGCAAGCGCTTCTGGTTTTGCCCCGGCGTGGGTGCAGACCTCGCACAGTCCTTCCCCAGCCGCTGCTGCCTCCGCGCACGGCTGCGAGCGAAATAGCTTTACTGAAAGGGCCATCAGTTTTGTAACACGGCCGGTGAGTGTCCACGGGGGTCAGGAAGTTTCATGCCAGGGTGAAATGAGTCCCCGGAGTTTCTCAGAAATGTGTTCGGAGGTTTCTTTCCTCCTAGCCCTTCCTAGGTGCTGGCTGTTGTATGTGCCGCACGTCACCTGGACGGGAGAGGAGAGAGCGTGGGTTTGTGTTTTGCTGTAATTGACGGGTGGCATCGAATGCTGAACGAGACCCAGCTGCGAGGGAGGAAAATCCTACCGGATTTTGACAAGTGGCTGTTGTTCTGATACTCTGGCTTTTGACGTGAACAGCGACAGGGCTGTGCTGTTACTCTGATGGATACTGGGCTCAGGGAAACTGTTACACAGGACAATCGCTATATTCTTCAGCGGAAAAGGTGTTAAAAGATTTATTAAAGCGCTCTATTCTTTTACCTCTTTTGAGCTACCAGGCATAAGCTGCTGGAAGGCATCTTCTCTTCTGATTATCCAAAGAGTAGATTTTCACTGCTGATGGGGATATATTATTTGATATTTATTGCCTAATTTATTTCTGGACTATTATCTGGAATGTGCAATTGCAGGGGCTTGTTTTATGAATTTTTTGATTTATGAAATACAAGAAGGCTTTTGTTGCTCTGGGAATATGAATGCACAGAAGGAACCTTTTGGGCTGTGGAAAGAACCGCTGCTAATTAAAATGCTGCTTTATCGTCACATTGTCTCTTGCTTTGTGCTGTTTCAAATTGCCTAAGATGCCTGTTAATAGAGCCTGGTATTAAACACTGCTGGAACATGTCAGCTGAACAGAGTTTGGTTTCCTTTCTGATCTGGTTAGGGAACAGCTATTGCCTCCTCCTCCTGTTCACTTTTTGGGGGGACATTCAGGTTTGTGACTTGGGAACAGGAGATGATTTGCCGTTCCCTCTTACCTCATGACAGTTTCGTTTTTTAGGAGACTTTGGAAGGAACCTTGTCATAAACTTCCAAGAAATCCAAATGTACTTCATTGCCTGGATCTTGCTTATTTTCATGTGCATTGTCACCCTCAAACAACCTTATAAGATGTGGGAGGCACAGGTTCTGTATATAAAAACCTTGCTGATCTTTTCCCAATGCAGTTTTTATCAGTTTGGGTTTTTATCAGCTGTTCAGGTCTGCACCACCCTACATCCCTCTGGAAGCCTGTCAAAACATCCCCATTGTCTTTGCCACCTTTCATTCCCACATTGTCGTCAGATCTGTGTTCAACAGTGGCAGAGCAAATAAACAGGGAAAAATCTGCTGTTGACCAAAGCGCCTTTCCGTTTTCAGTCACAGTGAGAGCAAAAGGAGTCTCTAATCCACGTTCCCACTGGCCAAACACAAACTTCACACACACAAAAATTCTTCCTGGAGCTATTAATTCCTTAGATCAATAGCATTTTTCGGTTACAAGATACTTAGGCCGTGTAGGAGAATTTTCTGAACGGAGCACAGTAACGGTCAGCCATTTAATTACGTAGAAACCTTGGTGGAGTAGTGTTGGGTGTTTCCTTTCTGGATGCCACTTAAGTAGTTGTTTCTCTCCTCCAAACCAGAAGGCCAGTGAGACAGCGATTATTAGTAACCTTTGGGTTTGCTGCAGTGTAATTACCGAGTAGAAAGGCAGGGGTTCACGTTTGTGGGGCCAGCCTATACGTAAAGGGCTTGTCCTTTGGAATCTGCAGGGTCCTTCAGGGTTTCTTAGTGTAAGAAAAACACTAGTGCTTTAGAAGAGGAAGAAAAATCAGACCCCTCGGTCTTGCCTTGACCAGCTGTGTACTCTGAGAGAGGTTTCCGTAGCTCCCTTTGGCTTCTGAGCCAGGGCTTCAGCAAGGAGGAGCTGCCGTAGGGTCGATGGAGCCTCCTCCAAAGGAGCAAGCGTGGTCGGGGGCTGCTGGAATGCAGGAACGTGAGGTTTTATTCCTCGTTTTGCTACTTCCTTGAGTTTTCAGCTTGGGAAGTTACTTCTTCCTTACTGTCACCAGAGTAACAGCTGGTGAAGTGGGATCGTGAACCACGCGGGCTTCTCCGGCCAGAATTCCTGCGGAGCTGAAAAGCTCCATCTCTGCCTTCGTGGGATGTCGGGTAGCTGGCAAGTGCAGGCTTTTGCCAAATAGATGCGTCATGTTTCTTGTAAACTCGGTTGCAGTGTTTCCCAGATAGTTACCCAAGGGAGTCGAAAGGCCAATTTAAATTGCTCACAGCCAGGTTTTTTTCCCCAATGTCCAGTTGTTAAGCAATCCTGCTGTGACAAGGGACAGACTGTGTTTCATGACAGAGGTTTCCAAAAGTGACCCGAGATGCTGACTGCCTGTTATTTCTAGCTGTGCCCCTTTAAAACACCTTAAAAGAAATTGTTATCTACAAGTTGGCTCTTAATTTTTTTTATTTTTTTTTTTTTAAAATCTAATCCCTCTAAAGTGGCTGAAAAGCTATCCGTAATCACTAGCAACATCTGTGGAGGTGTTTTTCCGTGGCTGTGTTTCCGCTGCAGGATGCAGAAGCAGCACAATGTGCCGTGCTCCAAAGAAAACCCCTGTTAACGTTGCCTCCTCGCTAATGAGGGTCTGATCTTGCAGGAATGAGCACTGGGGTCCTCTGCAGGGGTGCTGTGCCCCGTCTTTGCTAGTACAGCCTGGCTCCTAAAAAAAGAAACAAAATTTAAAGCTAGTGCTCCTGTACGGTGTGTTGTTGCACGGTACCTCATGCACATTTAATAGCAGTGGTAGTATAAAATGTAACTCTTATTGGACTTGCTAATTTATTGGCACCAACTGTAATGAGATAAAATGTACATAAATATGGATTAAACTCTTTATCACTCTATTAGTCAGCATGATGGTAGCAAGGTTCATTAAAGGGAGTTACTCATTTTCAATAACTTGCAGTAATGTACTTTTTTTTTTTTTTTTTTAAGAAATATAGTTCAAATATTCATAAACCTGTGGAGCGTGCCATTTGTTAGCCTCCCACTCCTCTCTGCTCTCCTGACATGTATTTAATTGTCCTGACTTTTTTTGGAAGTTCCTGCGCTCTTAGAAAAAAGCTTTTTTGCGAGATAGGGGTCTTTCCTACCCTGACCCCCAGATACAAAACGATGCCGTTCTAAAAATGGAAAAGGGAGGTGACTCACAGGTCAGCTGAAAAATGAGGAGATATTGATACGGAGATTAAAGTAGTGTTTTTCACTCTGTTGGTTCTGGTCCAGAGGTTGGCGAGAACTGCACCAACCTCGCAGCTCGAGCAGGGCTCAGAGGAGGGGGGTCTGGATCAATCCCCCCTCTCAATTAATGGAATCCACCGAGGTTCGCTGGCACGTGTGACCTGTGGGTGGCTGACGGAGGACTCGTCCGTGGCTTGTCTTGTGTGTCTGAAGTGCCAGGGAGGAGATGTGCGTGGTGGGGAGGGCGGCCCTGAGCAAACCTGCAAAACGAGAGGTCCCACCTCGCCGGCCATGGGGACGGGGTGCTGGGAGAGATGGGAAGGGGCTCGACTGCCATCGTCCGCCTGCCCTCTCTGACAGACACGCGTCACCCTCTTGCCAGAGAGTCAGAAAGCTGAGTTTTCTGCATGGTTTCAGATAGGAGGGTGGGGAGCGTTGTCAGAATTATTTAAGGGGTTAGTAACTGAGAGTTGGTGGTTTGTGTTTCTCTGTTTATCTGCTGAGAATTCCCCTCCCTCCATCATCTCTAACTTCACGTACAAGTCAATATCCCTGCAGCAGTATTTTAAAGGGTGCCTTTTTGATGTAGTTTGGGCATATAAGAGGGAGAAAGGGGGAGATTTATATGAGATAATATAGGTTGTTGAAAATTGCAAGGCTTTCAGATAAATGGCTGCATTTTGGTGCTGTAACAAGCCCAACGCCTGCCCTCCCGCAGCTGACATGCTGGCGATGGGAGCAGCTCTCTTTCTCCCGTTCTTGACTTTTGGGGTTTTTTTTCTGACCTCTTGTAGCCGAGAACAAATGAAAAGCAGTATATTTTTCTGTATGCACCGCAGAGTGCGTGAAGTGATAGCGGTCGGGAGCGGAGAAGAGCGTTTGACAGTGCTACAGGCAGCCGAGCACGGCATCCCATCCACGGCTCGGCGGTGCCGGGGCCGGCAGCTGTGTTACTTACAAACCCACCCGAGGCCCGGGCAGCCGGACGGACTTTCCCGTCTTGTGTTCCTCTGTGCCAGTTACTCAGATGGCTGCTACGTGGTGGTTGGACGTGTGTCAAGAAAGGGATCCTATCGCAGATGAAAATGTTTCTAATTGCTGTATAATCGTACAGTGCGTGTGCAGCGGGTGGGGTGGGAAGTGAGAAGAATTCTCCAAAAGAAGGGCTTTTGTTTTGTTTTGTTGTTTGTTTTTTTTTTTTAATTCCCAAGAGAGCAGTAGAGTAACTGGCCTGCAAAGAGAATTGTATGTGTGATTGCATGCAAGGAACCAGGAACCTGCTTTAACCCCTTGCCTGCCAGGTGCTTGCCATGACGTTGTCCCCACCGAAGAAGGAGCCACGGGTGCACCGTGAGCCCACGCTGTCCCTTGCGCTGCCCTCCACGTGCCTGTGCAGAGCAGCACAGCTCCTGCAGGGCAATATTGTGCTTTACGGACCACCACTGCGCTTTTCAGAAGCAACCGAAGCGCTTTGCCGACAAGGTGAAAATTCACGTGCAACTTCGATGCTGCCTGCAGGGTTTTGTCAAGGGCTCTTGGGTGCCGCAGTGCTTGCCTGAGGGAGAAGCCCTGGCTCTGGGAAGCGTATGAGAGCATGGGGAAGGCAGCCCTGCCAGTTGCAGCTCGCGGCATACCTGTGCAGAGATGTCACCACTTGCCTGTTGATGATTAACTCCCTTGTTGCTTGCAGGAGCTGCGGGTGATGTTCGGTCCGTTCCGTGCTGGCTGGCGCGTTGCTCAGCTGGTGTTAGGTCAGCCGGTGTTTGGCCACCTGTGTTTTAAATGGCCTTGCTGGAATTGTGCTGGAGGTTTGGATATTGGGATGAATGCTACAAATGGCAAAATGAGACTTGGAACAGCATGGGTTGGGTTTATTTCCTGCCCTCCCTCATCCTTTGCCAGCTTGAGGGTTCATTTGGACTTCAGGGCTGCTTGGCTCACGCTCCATGTGCGCCGAGCTCTGTACTGCCCGGGACCCCGCCGTGGGTGCAGGGTAGTCTCAGGTGATGCTGTCGGATGTGGGGTGATGCAGGGGCCCTCCTCCCATCCTCCTGCTCCCAGGCACCGTGAGGACATCGTTCATGGCGGGGGCTGAGTTAGCAGGTGCAGTGTGTCCAGCAGATGTTTTCAGCCGGAACGCTAAAAGTATGTACAGGAAACCCTGATGCTGAACTTCCCTAAAACACAGGGTAAATGAATTACAGATTTCTGTGGCTAGTCAAGCGTGTACCAGAGAGTGCTTTCTGCTGCCTAGCGCCGTGCCGTGCGCAGGATTGTTCCCCGGGTGGTGTTTGCCGTGAGGGATGTGGTAGGTGCTGCCACACCTCTAGTAGTGTACATTTTTAGGTTCCAAATCCTGGAAATCTCTCCCTGCTCTGCTATGAATATTGCCCTGAAATAATCTGGTGGACTGCGACTCTTTCTAGCTGCCTGTAGTAGTTAATGTCAAAGGGCCACGCTGGTCTGTTTTGTGGTCTTCAGGGGGCCAGTAACCGCACCACAGCCTTAAATCATGCATAGGCAACAAGTTGCTGATAAAATGCAGTTAGTCTTTCACTGCACCCTACTAAAGCAAAGCCCCTCTGTGAAACACCTGGGCTTTACCAGCCCAGGCAGGGGAGCTGGAAGCTGAACCACCAAGCTGTGGCCCTGGTGTCACCTCCTGTCCCGCCGGCTGAAATGAGAGGGGGTACGCTGGGCTCCCACTGGCGCTGCGGGAGGAGAGTCTCTGCTTTTTCTGCTTGGGATTAGGGCTGGTGAGATGTTGCGTGGCTGAAAGTAGACGCCCGCATTCACCCGAGGTCTCTGGTTGTCAGGGCTGGGTTCTCTGCCCAGAAATGCTTTGTGGCATCAGCCCAGAGTGATGTTCAGCTCTGTGTCAGCTGGGCACCCCTTGGGGCTTTCGCCAAGCTGCTGTAGCAGGGAGCTTTTCCCGGGGAGAAGCTCAGCTCCGTGCCGAGGACTTTGTGCATCGCTAAGCAGGTGAGGGACCAGCACAAGGAAACAGCGCGGTGGGAGTTACCACCGTTTGCAAAGCTGCTCTGATTTTTTGGGGAGCATGGAGGAGAGGTGCTGTAAGGTCTTTGGCACGTGCGTGTGGGAGTGTGAGGCTTGTGCTGTCCATGGGCTTGGGAGCCTGGCGTCTGCACAGAACGGATGAAAATGCCATGTCCCAGCAGCTAGTTCCTGAGCTGGAGCAGGAGCTGGGCACCAGCGCTGGTGGCCCTTCGGTATTCACTGCAGCAGAAGCTTCTAGCTGTGCTGTGGCAAATTCTCCCGGCTTTTTGCTCTTTCTCTCTCCCCTGCTTACAAATCTTGCCTGTTTATAGATGTGCAGCATCTCAGTGGAACTGGAAGAGCCAGAAATGTTAATTCTGGGAAGCTTTGCTTTTTTTTCTCCTTCTTCTTGGCTGCTTTCCCCAGTATTTTTCCAAGGGGTCACGTTAAGGGGTATTATGTTTCAGATCAAACAAGTATGGGCAGGATCTTTCGTAACTCCCGTAGTCTGGATGAGAGGATTCTACTGTTGGGCCTTAAATAGTGATGGAGGTGTTTTAACGTGCAAGGAATCCGAGGTATTGACCAGGACGTGGATAAATGCATATCCTTAATGTGTATGAAATTGATTTTCCTTTACCTTGTTGATTTGTCTGAGCTCTCCTTGCAGTAATTTTAGACAAGGTTGGGGAAAAATTTTTTTTTTTTTTTTTTCCCCCTTGAAAAACCTGAGTCAAAACATTTTCCCATCCCGTCTCCAAAAAGGGGAGGGGGAAGAAGCCAGGCTCTTTTGGGTGACCCAACAGTTTTCGGCTATTATTTGAAAAACGCCTAGTTTCATTTGAACCCCTTGAGATACTTTTCCTTTATTATGTCATCAGGCGTTTCAGACTTAATGATACAGCGAGCATCATCGGGACTGAAAGACGTCAACAGGCAAAGTCGCTCTTTGTATGTCTCGCTGCTCAGTTAGTGCAGCTGCCATCACTTGAGCTTAACTGTTCAGTGTGTGCGCGCTTTGGGAAAGGAAGGAAATATGTCCCAGGTAGTAGCACTTAAGGGAGTCTTGGAATAAAAGGAATTCTTTATTTTCTAATGAGATCTTCTATTTCTTCATTAAAATCTTCTGCAAATTTCTCAGCCTCTTGGAACAGTAGTGTCTGATGAGGAGACTGCCCCAAGGCCAAACGCTTTAGTTACAATAATAATTAACATTTCTTGAAACAGATTAACATGTGGGCGTAACCGTGGCTTAGCAGAATGGACAAAAAGTGAAACTATCAGCCTGAAAATACTGGCACAGTCAAACTCCACAAGCCTCAGTATTCAGGGTAATTCTGCACAGCATCTTCTCCACGAAACAGTCAAGAAAAATGCGGGAGGGGGAACTTCTGTAGGAAATTGTGATTCCTCTTGGGGCAGAGGAGAGTTGAGACAAGTTAGCACATTGAAGTATCGCACCTGAACACAAACATCCTGATGCCAAGAGGAGCCCAGCGTCCCGTGTCCCAGGAGAGGGGCCAGGACCGGGGTGCTCGGAGGGAGATGGGCTTTGGTCGGCTAGCCTGGGGCTCCGCCGTGCTCCTGCTAGATCGGTGCTTTGCCTTTGGACAGTCACTTTTGTTGCAAGAGAAATGTTAACGTTTCACCGCAAATAACACGTTTATTTGTGCACTGTTTGAAACCTCCGCGTCTCAGCAGAACGTGGTTTCGGCGAGGTTCGCTGTTCACGCTCCCATCTTTCGCCCAGTCTCGGTGTCTTCTGAGTCTCCTGTGTTTGGAGAGATTTCAGGTTGCTGAGGCTGTGACCGGCGGGTCCTGTTCCACCTGCAGTGGCAGCTTTAGAAACCAGGGCTACCCTGGTCTGGGGACGATGGGGAGGCTTCTCTTCTTCCTCCCACACTTCTTCGTGGGGGAAAAGTTAAAGTGTGTGTGTGTGGGGAACAAAACCAACCATCTCAGACTATTTTGTTCCACTGGCTGTCAGAATGGGCTGCTTGTTTGTTCTTGGACGGCTTCCAGATAGCGTATTTCCCACCCCCCCCACCCCTTTCCTTCAGGAATGAAATATTCCTTCAAAAACTCCCTGTACATTCAGGATTCCCCCCACCTGCCTGCTGCAGGCTGGGTGCAGCACACATGCGAGGGAAAGAGAGGGCTGGAAAACTTGGCGAGAAATGTCCCGGAGCTGGAGGGTGGTCGGTCGGTCGGTCGGTCTGTGCGCAGGGGCTGTGCTGGGCACAGCAGACAGGGAGCCGGGCAGTGACAGGGCATCCGAGGGCTGGACTGCACCTGCAGGGCTGGTAGGGAGCAGGGTGCTTTGAGTAGGTTCTATAAAACTTTTCTCTAAACATCACAGGTGAGGCCAGGATGACCAGGACATCTGAAAACCATCTGTGAGCGTTGTGTAATTGTCTTAAGTATCAATTTCCCTTTGGAAAAATGTGAGTGCTTCTCTTGGGGAAGGATACCTTTGTATTTTCCAGCTCTTGCAGACCTTTCCTTGCCTGGCTCCAAACCTGGCAGAGGAGGGGAGGTGGGGCGACTGTGGCGAGTGTGGCTGCACAGCCCTTGGCCGTACCCGCGGTGGGACGGCAACGCTCGCCCGCCCTCGGTGCTTTGCTGCTCCAGCTAATGAGCCTCAGATGGTGATGCCGCCACGAGTTCATTTGCGCTCTCAGTCTTAATGGTGTGCGTGTAAGTGAGACATTCTCCTCTTCGACATTGTTCTCTTCCCACTAATTACGTGTTAAAGCATAATCATGGTAGCAAGAAAGCAGCCTTAATGCACCCCGGGTAAAGCTAATGATGTGGACACATTGTACATAGTTGCATTTGTCAAGGTTTCCTATTCCAGGCCTGTTGTGAGCAATTTTAGGAATTTTTGAGCCAGCGTGGACTTGGTAAATGTTAGCAGTCGTTCCTACTAATGAGTAAGGCTTGTGTGGGAGAGACTGATTTAGCTGTGGTGGAGATTTCTCCCTGGCTAACAGATGGTGAGGATTTCACAGCCTGTTACTTAAGTTTTGAAAAAGGTGGTTAATACTTCAGGGGAAGGAGCTGTGTGCAGATGGGCTGGAAATAACATGGAAATCGGAGCCAGCACTTTCCATGTTCTTCTGGGGCCTGGGATGGTGGTGTTTCCCATCCTAATCCTAGGGCAAGACTTCGTCTTCTTGCCTTAATGCGGAGGCTAGCTGCTGATGAAAAGCACCTTCTCCGCGACTCCTGCCACGTGGGAGAGCTTATTTCCAGCTGTCCCCCTCTTCCATTTGCCCTCTCCAGGGTCACCCTGACTTTGGGCAGCTCTGGAGCATCTCTCTGACTTGAAGGGTCTCAAAGCTGTAGTGTGATGCCCAGTTGTTCTGCCACAGGCTGAAGCCTGAATATGATGGAGCAGTGAGGACAACTAATATGCAGTATGTGGATTTTGTGTTGTCTGAAGAGCTGGTGTAACGAGGCCCAAGAAGCAGCAGTTTGTCCAGGCCCTGCAGAACAGTGGCAGCGGAGCAGTGACAGACCCAGCAGTTATGTGCTGCTATCCCACATCCTTTAAAGAGTCATTTTGTTGAAGACAGTTGAATCACTCATACGAGTAGGGAGGCAGTTGCACAGATGTTTGCATTGTACGGTCCTTTAAGATGCAGTGGATGTCACTTATGCACAGAGCAATGGCTCTCGTACAGGCGTACTCTTCTATCTCTTGGTTTTGTGCATCTGACTTAAAACATACATAGATGTTGAGAGGACTGATGCAAAAGTGGAGTTTTGGCAAAGAAAAGCTTCGTAGAGTTTTCTCAAGGGAGAAAATGAGGAAAGGTTCTTCCCCATACACAGACCTTTCGGTGTCGGTGATACAGGTGTGCACTGAGAATTAAATCGGAGCTGGGGATCCTGGGAGGATTCTGGGTGTAAGCTCTGGGTGATATCGGGGGTGTTCCTGTGGCACCTTGGTCTTCTCTGGGCACATGCAAAAGACAAAGCAACTGGAGATTTTGCTGGAGGACTAATTTAAAAGAAGTGCTTGGAGAGCCGGGGTGTGAGACAGCGGGCTCCGGAGCATTGCGCTCTGCTGTCCCAGCGACGTCCCTGAGCCTGATGGGGTGCAACAGCTCTCCGATGGGAAAGAGAAACTCAGTCTTCCAAGCCAGTGGACTGTAAAGAGTATTGAAAAAACCTGAATATATTTCTTTCATGCGGAAATAGTGCTTTAGTGCCTGTACACAGAGATTTATCAAAAGGACGTCTGTGCTCCAGAAGCAGAGCTGAGATCACAGTTCGTTGCAGATGTGAATTGAACTGGCTGAGTCCGGCTTTCAGCAGATATGAGTAACCATTGTACAGTGTCAGTCTATCTTGAACCCCACATATCAGTTCTGCTCCCAGGCTGTCTTTGTAGAAGCTAGATTTGCACAGCAAATTAATTTTTCTTTAAAAATGAATTTTCTGGCTCCTGGAAATAACACGACGAAGCTGGCTGCGAGGGCTCTGCAATATGGGCACACCAATGTGGGACGCTGGAGAAGCCCCAGCAAATAGAGTCCACCAGTCCCCCGGAGAGGCTGCTCCAGTGGCCAGGGAGGTGTTAGAGGTGGATCCACCAGGATGTAGGTTTGGTTTTGTTTTGTTTTTCAACTGGGATGTTTCATCCCATTATAGTAGATGCTGGATGGGAAGCTAATTTTAAGCATTTTCAGCTAATGCAACAATCTGGGGTGTTCTGATTTTTGTAGCCTTAGATGACAGCGCCTCTGCGGGAATCTGATTTTTGGGACCAAGTGCTCGATGGGTTTAGACTTTTATGATGTCTTGGATCATGCACAGAGATTTATTAGTCACTAGGAGAGTCTATGGCAGGACCTTGAAGTGAATGTATTGGCCTGGAAGAGAAAAAACCCCGTTGACCTTGATGGTATTTTTGAGGTAAAGAAGGAAGTTGGGTCAGGGTCATTAGCCCATATTTGATCTAAATTTTATTTGAAAACATGCATGCATAGAAAAATGTACAGTTGGGAAGCGGATAAACTTTTGGTTTAAATCCAACCTGCAGGGAACCATGTGAAGGACTCTTGCCTTGAGGCCTCACTTGACTCTGTTTGCTCAGCCCCTTTCCTCCACCAGCCAAGTCCCAGTGTGTGCGCTGCCTCCCACTCTCCCTCTTGCCTTTTTTCATAATATTGTTCTAATTACTGGAGTGTGAAGAATTGACTCTTAAAATGCCTCTTGGCAAATTCCATTTGTGCATTGATGAAATTTCCCCTCGCTGCAGTCTCGCCATTAGTGCTGGCTGCGTTCAGCCTGTCCTCGGATCAAAACTTCTCCTCCACCCTTCCTGGGCAAACTGGGACACGCTAGTTACCGTGTTGGTTGGAGATCATAAATGCCAACGGGAGATGAAAAAGGGAAGAAAGTGAGGGATTTGGGGGAGGATCAAGGGTTAACAGTTGCCTGCCGGGGTCCCGCTGGTGTGTGTTTGCACAGTGCTGTTTCTCCTGAGAAGCTGCCAGATGCAATTTTTTGAGGGTAAACTGGGACAGCCAGGGATGGCTGCGGGTGCAAGGCTCCGAGAGCAGAAGCTCAGCTGGTAGCTCAGGGAAGGACCTGCAGGAGGGTTGTGGGGCTGAGGATTTTGGGGACGTCAGGCTCTGAACCCCACTTGGAACAGGGTTGTTTGCGGTTCTTTGCCTGCATGCAGTCGTGTCCTTTGCTTTCTCACGATGGCTGTCCTTTGAGGAAGGGGCTTGCTGGCTCTGCCTGGACCTTCTGCTCCCTGGCTGGCTGCACGGGCTTGCAGCAGACTCCTGTGCCTGTGTAGGCATCTGTTGATGTTGCAGAGAATTCAGGCTGTACGGCTTGTGCGCTCTCAAAGTGCTTTTAAAAACACCACCACTATAGGGTTGTTTATAGAGGCCTTTTTCTTTTTTTAAGTGAGTAGGGAGCACTTCAGTAATGCTTCGGGCTTTTTCTGCAGTTATGAGGGGCTAAAAATGAAAAATAAAACTGAAAGCTCAGTTAGCAAGTAATTGCAAGGTTCCTGGGACTGAGGCTTTAAGAAAAATGCCAGAGAGGAGTTTTTCTTCATAACGTTGCAGACTGGGCAGCTTTGGGCCGTGTCCTGATTCCAGAGCACTTGCCGTAGGTCCACGCAGCAGCCTCGTGCTGTGAAATTACAGGTTGCTTCTGTCTGGGTTTCCCTCGCCCCTCTGTTTGCAGCCTGGGAGCTGGACCAGCAGGTCCCGGAGAGGGCAGCAGGGATGGGTTGGAGAGGTGGTTTTCCCTGGGGCTGCCTGTGGGTTGTGCTCCCTGCAGCAAAGGACCTGGGGACTGGGCTGGCCTGAAGCAGTGGTGGTTTTGGCTACCATGAAGTCTCCTCCTTTATCATAAAACCTCCCGGGAATCCTCCCTGCGGGACAGACTCTGGGCTGCGGAGGCATTTGGCTGGATCCCAGTTGACTTTGTCAGAAGAACTGAACCGGCCGGGAACCAAAATTCATCCCAAAGGCTCTGCACTGCTGGCAGACCGGGACTGGTGGCCAAGCGGGGCAGTGGAGAGGACCCTCGTGGTGTGGTGACAGCCCCAGCCCTCTCTGCTCCTCGGCGGGGGACCCGGCGGAGGGGTGCCCCAGCCGCAGCCCGTGCTTGCTCAGCTCCCCTCTGCAGATGCGTTGGGGCTCACCAGGGCTGTGGGCAGCCTCTCCCACCTCCACAGCCATTTTCTGGCACATAAAAGGGTTTAATCGCCCCTTGCAGGAGCGCTTGGCAGACGCCGTGGCTTCTTCTGATGCGCCTCTTCTTGGTCAATGGCTCACAGAAGAGCAGTTATCCTTCAGAGGAGCAATAGAGCCTGAACCTCCACCACGTTACCACACTGTTTTGGCAGCTAGTTGGTTTTAACCTTGATAGGGGGAGAATTCAAAAAGCGAGGGAAGGTTAAGCAAAACTGTCCTGGCCTAGGCTAAGGGACACACCGGGGATGGATGGTCTGCGGCCGGGATGCTCAGCTTGGGGCTTCTTGTTTTCACAGTGGCAGGGACCTTCAAAATGCAGGGAAAGGGCAGTGCCGGCGGCCCTGGAAGCGGATCAAGGGAGATGCAGGCGCTTGGGCGGGCTGGCAGGTAGTGTTGCTGGAGAAAGCTTTTTGAAAGGAGCGTTTTGCTGTGCTGGTCCCGGGAGCTGTTGTGTTCTGTGAAGCTGCACCACGAGCTGCGACAGGCACGTCTGTTTGCACTGTGTGTTACGAGAGTGTAAAACAGCCAAAAAACATTTTAACTTCACACGCTTCGCTCTTCCCAAATGCTTCTCCAGCTCTGTCTTGCCACAGAAGGGCTTGTAAAGAGGTAGCAATCGATTAAAATTCATCACGGCAAGTTCCTGTTCGTGTCAGCTGCCTGAAGGACAAGCAGATCTTTACATTTTTGTGGTTTTGCTCCGTTCTGTCTCTAGCTCCATTAAATCAATTTTTACCCTATTCTCTTCTGAAACATAAATGGGTAAATGCCCTAACAAGGGCACACTTAAGGAAAAATGAAGCGTGACTATAAATATGAGTGACCCGACTAAAAGAAAAGTCAGATCAGAGACATTACCCAGTAGTGTTCATTAAGGGTATCGGTGTAATTGAGCATCCTGGTTTACCCACGTGTGTAGTAAAGCCGGTCAGAGGACGCATGGAGAAAGATAAGAGATGCAAGATATGTAGAGGAAAACTTTCCTCTGTTTTTGCATTCTGGGCAATACAGCAGGTGAAGGGGAAGAGGGATTTTTGATACCGATGATTATCTGTGGTGCGCTTGGAATTTTGGAAAAAAAATTTTCCCTGCTTTGCGGGGGGAAAGGAAAGAGCTGAACGACAGCTCTTTGCAGCATGACCCTCGTGGTGCTCCTGTTTGGAGAAGGCAGGGCTGTTTGCTTTTCTGCTCCTTGGCATGGACTGAGCAAACCGGCCTTGAAACGTTTGCGAAGTGCATAAAGGTTTTTCACCCCGTGCAGTTTGGAGCCTGACCTGAAATTGGGAGTTCGGGTGCTAAGGCTGGGTACAGAAAGCTGCTGCCCCGTTGCCCAGCCCAGGGCTGGTGGTTTCTGCTGGAGGCACATGGGTGAAGAAGGAAGGAAAATACCCAGAGTTACTTAAGAAAACAGGAATGTCCTAGAGACAAGCTGGTGTCTCAGTAAGGCAGCTCCTCCTACATGGGGCTGGGAAGGAGTTTCCCCACGGGGGTGCTGGATGTAATGGTGCTTTTCAAGGCTTTGCTGTGCCTGTGGGTGCGTTGCCACCAGCCCCAGCATGTTTCTGGCTGTTGACGTGTCTCTGCTCCTGCCTGTTTCCCTGCCTAAAGCTCTCCAGGTATTCACACAAGTGTGGAAATGCATCCAAATGATGTCAGGAAGAAATGGCAGTATAGAGAAATCCCTCTTTATGGCAGGAACAAAGTGAATGGGGATTTATCTTGGAGATTAACTGGACTCTTCTTCTCATTTTGCTTTTCCTGCCATGAAATTCAGTTCCCTGAACCTAAGAGGTTACTCTATAGGTCTGCACCGTCTGGGGGAGGTGCAATGATAAAACCATTTAAATTCTCTGTTGTATTTTGGAGGGACAGTGATAATTCCTCTGGTGCTGAGTTTTATTTTGGTTTGTTAATACCTGGGTTTGAACAGTTTCCTTTCTTCCTTTCCTTGCTCAGGGCTGCAGTTTTGGAAAGCTCTCTTCTCGAGGAGATTTAGCTTGTGCACACACCATGTGAAGTCGACAGGGGCTGAACTTCAAAGTGAAGCATGTGAATAAATATTATCCTGACTTGAGGCTACTACTTGCTCTTTTTCTTCTGGGGGGAAAAAAAAAAAATCATCCAAGCCTTCTCAAGACTTGGAATTAATTGTTCTCTTTTTTTTACCACCGGTGGCGATGGCAGCACTGTAGTATTTACTCTGCTTTGCTCAGATGATGACCGTACCTGCCTCTCGCAAGTGTATGGGTTTTACTGTTTTGCAGCCATTTTTGAATATTGGGGGGGAAATACTGTAGCCAGGGCCAAAATCCTCTGCTCTTGCTTGCGTGGCTTCTGTGGGTCACCGAGGGGCCAGAGCCTGGTGTGATGGGAGAGCCCAGGAAGATGCTGTGAACCCAAACCTGAACCTTGGTGGATCAGGAGGGTGTTTGCTTTAGGGTGTGGGAGCTGAATGTGGGTTGTGCCAGGACTGAGTAGTTTGTTGGGGGATTTGCTCCCTGGAAGTGCCTGCAACAGGCAAGTCCTTGTGTCCCAGGTGTCCAAAAGAAACCAGTAAATTTGGGTCCAGACAACCCGTCTTTTTAGGGTTTGACTTGCAAAAGGTGTTGAGTGCTTGTCCTCTGAAAATCACTGTGGTTAATACTGCCTCAAGCCAGGCACCCAGATCCACCAGGTCTTCAGATGATTTCTAGCTACCTTGCGCAGGCGAGAGCTGGGGTATTGCTGTGGTATCGCTGTCCCAGATGCGTCTTGCTGTCTGGTTCAACTCTCCTCCGCAGCTCCATGCAGGGAAAGCCTTCATGCATAGAAAATAATAAAATAAAACTGTGCTATCAAATGTTTTATGTATGAGGAGGCACGGGCTGTCAATAATCCTCTATGTTTTTTAATGCGAACTCTCTCTGTGTTTCTGCTAGTGGCTGATGACACCAATTAATTTTATTGTTTGGAAATAATCTTCTGTGGTGTGTGATTTGCACGGCCCTAGCCTTATGCTTTCTAATGATTTCTCTATTAATTTCACTGCTGCCAGTAAGCTGAAGATGCCTTTCAAGTGGAAAGGGAAACATGACCTAATACCACGGATAAAATATTAGCAAGAGCAAATTAAATCCTGGTTAGCAGTGTTAGGACCCCAGCCGCTAAAGACAGAAGAGCCGCTGAAGCGTAGCAGTGAGCAAAGAGCTGCATATGCCACATACGGATGCTCCAGAGTACGGCGCAGTAACTTTTTGAACAGCTTTAAAATGAAGGCAAAAATCAGTGGTTTTGCCCCCTCCTGCTCCAGCTGGCTATTCCCTGGTCAAAAAAGAGTTGACTGATAAATTAAATTCGTATTCCTCCCTATGTGCTAGAAATGCTGCGGCTGGGCTCGCCCCACTGTAGCAGTGGTCATGCTTTGCTTTTGTTCCTACTTTTTGGTCTGAAGATGGATCTGATGAGAGCTCCTCTGCAATGCTGCCTTTGCCACGACGATGTACGCCTTTGTCGTGTTGCGCCTGCGTGTAAGGACAAAGCTCTGCGGAGGAGCTCCCTCTGTCCTGCAGAACAGTGGTGATGAGCGGGTGGGTAGTGCCACTTATTTTTGTGATTTTCAGCATCACAAGCCTTGTGGGTGTCCTCAAGCCTTGTCCTTTTGTACAACCTGCACCCGACTTGCAGAAGCCCCCAAAGCAAGGTTTATACGCAAGATTTCCAGTGTAAACTGGGGCTAATGACTTGGCTGCTTGTCATCTGCAAGTCCCCCTTTGCAGCACGTGGGTGCTAGCAAGTTTGCTTCGAGGGAGAGGAGCTGTGGTTTAATGTAGTCATCAGCCCCAGTCAGGGTGAAGGATAGAGCTTTTTAGTAATGGCATTGTTGAAATGTTCCGATAGATCCCAGTCAGGCACTGCTGCACACGCACATACCCCGAGTAACCTCGTGGAGAGCATCTTCACCTTCCAGCGAGTTTTGCTGGCTGCTCTGAATCTGTCCCAAAATCAAGGAAATAAAATAAGATTGAAATTATGATGAGGTTCCATGAAATTGTCCTTCTTCAGCCTTTGGAAGAAGTCTGTACTCGTGGTGTGGCTGTCGGCACGCCCACGGCTGGGGCTGACTTTCTTAATCCATTTCCTTCTGAGAGGAAAAAAATGTTCCTGTAACGCAGGAAAGTATCACCATATCGATATTGTCTAAGTGAAGCAAGAAGCAGGGGCGGGGCGGGGGGGAATCAATCCAGGCTGTGACCAAAATCTTTATGTGAAGATTTATATAAATATACAAATATTTATTGCTTTAATATTTTAGTTGCTGTGCTGTGAAGTTTTGTGGTTCCTGCATAGAAATATGAGGCAAAAGAGTTGGTAATCAAGGACATGGACTTCTGGGCTGACGGCTGGGGAAGGATGAGGGGCTGAAAGCTCGGCAAAGAGCCGGGCGGTTTGTAGTGAGGAGGCTGGACCCAGGGCAGCGCTGGGGCTGCGCTGGCTGCGACCCTCTGCTCGCTTTTCCCTTACGAACTTCTTGTTAGATGCAGGTCAGCGGGCAGGCTTTGGGCTTTCGTATAGCACAAAAGCGATGCTCACCTTGGCTGGTGTCATTGCTGGGTATTTTAAGTTGAACGGTAACCTGCGAGGCATTTCAGTAATTTCATTTCCCCCCTCTCTTTTTCTAATGGCAAAAACATGCATAAACATAAAGTTTTCACAGAACGGGATCATGACAATGTGGGCAGGAAGAAAAGAATATAATGAACTATATGTAAAAATAGTTGTCAGGAGCGGTGGGCTGATGCGGGCAAGGTGTCCGTGGTGCTGCTGCCGGGCTGCTTGGGATGATGTTTCGGGAAGGATGGGCTTGCCCTCCCGGTGCCCGGCGGGGTCCCTCCAGCCCCGCAGCCGTGGCTGGCTGCCACCGCTGTCGCTTTTTCGAGGAGTGCCATTGCCTTGACTCGGTCACAGAGGGTACCTTGAGGCCCATCCTGCTCTCCGGCAGCAGCGCTGGCTAACATGCAAAGCGATGCCCAGGCTGCTTCATCTCCCCCCAGCCAAGAGCTGGCTTTGGACACCTTCAGCTTTGAAACGGTGATGAAATGCTTACAGTCGGATCAAAGTCAGAGCATGAGATTTCTGCTGGCCCTGGGTTTCTTTGCACTTGGCTCAGGATTATAGAGTGAAGTCAAGCCCTCCCGTAGGGTGAGTACGAGCATGAAGCCGTTACAGCTCTGACGTCACGGGGGAAGTTACCGAACCTCAGTGCCTGCTCTTTTTTCTGAGTCACAAACAAGCTGAAGATTCAATTTGTTTTTTCCCTTTCCTCTTAAAAAAAAAAAAAAAAAAATCGAAACTGCTCAAAGAAATTGGTTGTCAGCAAAAGCAAGAAAAAGAAAAAAGGAAAAACCACCCAAAAACCCCAAAGTCACTGGTGCTGCCCGCCGCTCTGGTTGCATCTCTACTGCCAGAGCAAACCCAAGCCAGCGGAGCGGGCTGGGATATCTTTTCCTCCATCGCCGTTGCTGTGAAGGGAGCGTGCCAGCTCTGGTTCATAATTAATAGTTTTCCAGCCTGATTCTGCTGGGAGAACAAGGAGGACATTGAGAGCTGGTCCGTGCTGGCCGCGCTGCGTGGCAGCTGCTGAGAAAGTCTGAGCCATGTGCCTTGTCACCTTCATTTATAGACCCACCCGGAGCTGTGCCTCCTGCCCTGGCAGCCCTCCTCCAAATAAAAACTAATTTAGACACAGGATTAGGGGTGAATAGTGTTGTAGTACTGTGGTGACATTTTTCCTCATTTTCCCCTTCTCTTTTCTCTCCCTTACGGACTCTAATCTTGCAATATTATAAGAAGCGAGGAGTAATGGAGCTATTGGCCTTTTTAAATATGTATGAACTTCTCAGGAAAGCCAGAAAAATGAGGAGCGACGAAGACAGATAACAGATGCGAGATGGTCTCACAACCATGTCATTTGACATGCATGTTTTGTTGTTTTTTTTTTCCTGGTGTCCTAAGTCATTATTCATAGGCAAAGCATAATGTTTCTGTTCTTTTCATGTAGAGATTATTATTATTTTTAAAAAGAAGACTGTATCTGGGACACAGCTGTGATGATATCACAGAAAGCTGATCGTGCAGTTCCTACCTCTAGCTTGCTGGGTTTTTGCTGCCGGCAAACAAAGATGTTTTCTGCCTCTTGTCGGCGTCAATCTGGATGGTGACTCAGTAAAATGGGCTCTGTAGGATACGGTGATTTTTGTGGCAGACCTACACATACATATTTTCTGCACATATGTAGTTGTCGTGACGGTCAGGTTTGGCTTCTGAGAGTCAAACGGGTCTGTCCCATTTCCTCCGTCGTCTTTGTCCCTCCAGCTGAACGCGGTGGGGCTTCCGCCAAGGCGCAGGGCAGATGCTCCAAGTTGCTTCCATTTGCACTTTGCTGGTAAATGACTTTGTGTTATTTCCAAATACTGGCAAAAACAGTGGATGTGTGGATTAGCAGTGCCGGGATCTGTCCCCTGCATGGACCACCTCATGCACTCACAACAGAGCAAAGCATCTCTCTCGCTGTCGTAACAGTGCTGGCAGCCAGCGGGTTACAGCAGGGCAAAATGGTGCTGGCAGCCTGGGTTTTCGCATCGTGTTTATTTGTTCGTTCGTTTGTTTGTTTTCCCCAAACAAACTTAACTGGAAACACTCCAAATTTTGTCTGAAATGCGGCTAATCATTTTGTCTGAAAAGTGAATTTTTGAGAAGATTAATTTCATTATTTTCACACAGTGTGCTTTTTCTTCATTTAAAAACAAAATTATATTTAATCTGCAATTAATTTCTTCAAAGAGCTGATCTGCCCAGCACTGGGAACCGTACAGAAAGGCACAGCAAGAGCAAACCTCGCTCGGGTCACCCTCTCCTTCCCTCCCGCTGTGCGGCTATCGCATCCCCCCCAAAATGAATTATTCAGGCAGCACTCGCAGTGCAGCGAGGATGCCCCTTGCAGCCAGGACGTACCGCTCAGGTCTCTGCCGGGAAGGTCACATAAACGGGGGTGACACCCGCTTTTTAACAGCCCTTTGATTTCACAGCACGCCGTCGCCCTGCGCGAGCAAAGATTACTCATGAAGGGAAGAGTTATGCCACGGGGGATCAATTTCTTGCTCCGTATGGCCGTCTCCATGCGAGTTTTTGCAGGATTAGGTCTTCTGGTGTTTTGGAGACACATTGGGAATGCACTGGGTGTAACAACCCCTGGTGCTGGAAATAACCCGTGCTAGTCAGGCGGGTGTTTCTGGGGGCTGAACGCAAGCCCGTGGCTTGGTCACCGCGACAGATGCTAAGGGAGGGGTGCTGGTGGCCGGGATGACTGGCTGGAGTTGTGCTGTGATGTCTGTGGGGGTTCACCGAGCTGATCTGCCCGTCTCGTGGAGCATCCCGGCTCCTCTAGAAGGGCTAAACCCGAGTCCCTGCAAGATGCCTATTAGTATAGCGCATCTAACATAACTTAAATGGGTCACCATAATACACGTCGTGTGCGTGGATTTTACTTTTGCTGGGGAAGGGAAGCTACTGAGGGTAGGGGCTTGGGAAAAGAGGAGAACAGGCAGGGATGAGGTAGGATTTGCTTTCAGGGAAGGCACTCCTTACCCACGATGTCATGATGTACGACGTTCCCTGGAGCTGCGCAACGCTGCTGCCGCTCGTTTGCACAGTGATTGTGTCTGTTACGGGGGCAGGGTTGGCTCTCGAGCATGTATTTGATTTACTTTGGTTCTTCAGGCTCTGGACCGTAGAAAACAGGGTGGTAATTGGCTTTCAGCCACCTCACCCGGGCAGGGGATCGATACAGCTCAATATGGGGGTTCGTCTTGCGGTTTGTGCTTTTTCCAGAAAGACTTGGGGAGAAAAGCTGCCATTTAAAGAAAATTACTGCATTGCCTATCAACTGAAAACAAAAGTCTTTTGTCCCGTCAATCATTTGGAGGCTTTATCTTGTCAGTCACAGGGAAAATGTCTCCTTTTTACTTCTGCCAGACTTTGCATAGACCGGGTTTCTCCGTCATTCAAAGAAACAAGTGTTGGGGGCAGTAGCTTTTCAATTTAAAAAAAAAATAAATAATTTAAAAAATAAATTTTAATATTTTATCAGTATTTAGACTTGAGAGAAAGCAGTAATGCAAGTTAGTGTGTGTCCTCCTGTTCCATAGTTGAACCTAGGTGATCTATCAGACTATCAAGTAGTGCCACAGGGAGAAGTGTCCTCCCTTTCCTCTCCCCGCTGTACACACGTGGGTGTGTTATATTGAATTTCTCATGCTTGTGCTAGCATGTTATGTACATACTATAAAAAGTCACTGTGCGTTTAGGTATATTGTACTCCGCTAGGTTAGGCGCGATAAGGTTCGTGCACCTTAAGTGACCCGGCTTCGTTAGCAGCGGCTGCCGAGGGAGGAGATGCAAAGTCTCCAGCGCTCTGCAATTTCTGAGCTCCCCCCTGCTGCCAGTGGGTCCCCAACGGAGCACTGCACCCGTAAAACCCGGGTGAGGCCGGGGTGCAGGGACTGTGCATAATTGCTCTCTTTGCCAAATATTGGAAGCCTGGGCGCGGAGGCAGCGAGTGCACTGAGCCTCGAGTCTCACCGCTTGCAGGTTGCTCCGTGCTTCTTTAATGCTTTCAGAGCCAGGAACTAAAGCGTGGCGTAAAGCCCGTTGCCCAAACACAATCTCTCCGTTAATGAATTCATTGCAGGTCCCGGCCACGGCTCTATTTCCGCAGCGTGTGGACGATGCGCCTGATGGGAGCGTTTAGCGTCGCGGGCTGACCCTCGGGCCGTTACTTGGAGCGCTTCGCTCCCCTGCCCTTGCCGCTCCTCCAGCGCTGGCGATGCGAGGGTGCGGTGAGGCTCACCGCCGACAGCGCTGGCTCGGGCAGACCTCGGGGCTGGTGCTCTGGCCCGTGGTGGGCTCAGGAAGGAGGGAAGAGGCTGCGGTTTTGTCCCAGGAGGAAACTACGATAACGCTGCGTGCGCCGGGGTGTTTGCAGCGCCCGGATGAAGCGGCTTTTGTTGCTTCACGGCAGGCTCTTGAGCACGGGTTGCCGTAACCCTGTTTGTAGGCTGGACGTTGTGGCGCGTTTTGAATCGTTTGTGGCTTTTGTTTTGTCCACGAGAGTGAAAGACATTTCCCTTTCCCTTTCCACTTCCTTTCCCTTTCGCACAGCGGTTTTTCTCCCCGTGCCGCTCTGCAGATGGGCTTTGGATGGGTCCCTACGTGAGCAAATACTGCTAGAAAGTCCAGGAGTCCGTCTCTCCGTCCATTAGTCGGTGCACGGCTGCATGCGTGGCCCAGGCGATGGAAGCCGGGCACCGACACCTTACGTGCATGTGTTTGGGCTTTGTAGGAATGCTGGCATGCTGCTGCCCTTTCTCCTGCCAGCGGAACTTGTTCGCCTGCTCAAGCTGGAGGCCCAGTTAAGTTCCAGTAGTTTGGGTCATCTCGTGTCAGCAGCGCTGCTGGAGGTACCAACCCCTCGGCGCTGCTCTGGCAGCTCTGGAGTGATGCAGGGTCCCCGATTCCCCACGCCGTCTGGCCCCGGGGCTGCAGCGAAGGTCCTCTCCGCTCGTGCCAAGAGCAGCCTTGCAAAATCGTCGGGGCTCGTTGCTTTAAGATCTCTGCTGAGTTGGGCCTCGCCAAAGCTGGGGATGTTGTTTTCCAGCTGCCGTGTGGCCGGGGTGCGTGTCGGTGCCCGCCGTGGGCTGTCAGCCATCTGCTCGCTTCCTCGCGGGCTCGCTGGGCAAAGGCTTTTTCCTGTAAACAGCTCTCTCCTGGGGCACGGCACGGTGTCAGGAACTGGTATCATTGTTCTCAACAGCCACGCGTTTCCCTTTGCAGCCAGCTAAATATATAAAACGGGTAGATATATAAAGCAGCCGTACGGAGTTTCCATTTCTCTCTCGGCTCCTCTTTGAGCAGGACACCCAAATATTGCTCTTACTCTGTGCCAGGGCTTTTATGGTGAGGTTACGTGACTTAGGTGCCTTTGGCTGATGGTCCTTTGCCAAGCGAAGGTGAAATACTTGGCAAACTGGGACATCTCTTTGTAGCAGGGAAGTGTGAATCATCCCTGTTAAGCTTTTAGTTGCAAACTTTTTTCTTTTTCTGGATCCCAACTCTGTTTCCGCGGCTCCGACCTTGGATGCTGCAGCCGCTGGCAGTGGCGGTGTGTTTCCAGGAGCGGCACAGTGGGGAGGGCGAGCACAGGGTGCTCCATCCCCATCGCCTGCGGTAGGAGATGATAGAGCTCGTGGGTCGCACGGCAATTCGCCCTCTGGGAAAACGCAGCCTGCCGATGTTGCTCTGCATCCTATGATGATGCTCGCTCTCCGCTCCATTTGCTTTCTCTGCCCAATGGCCGCTCTGATGGGAGTCTTGGCTCTCCAGGGTTTTACGTCAGCTCTGTGTGTTTTACCCCTCTTCTGTTGCCAAAAAAAGTTACTTTCAGAGCATGGAGTGGTCTGGGCTGGCTCCTGGATGTGCGATGTCTCTGGAGCAGAGAGCAGGGACCAGCGCTTGTGATAACCCACCACCTTTGCTGCGCATCTCTGTTTTAGGAAGCCTGGTTCGTTCCCAGAAATTCTCCTACTTCTTTACCTGTTAGTATGTTATAAATCCCAGGGCACTGACCCCCAGCCCCAGGCAGGTGAGTCGGGGCTGGGAGAGCTGTGGTGTGAGGGCCCGGCGGGCAGTTCGGGGAGTCCCTTGGGATCCTGCCCTGGCACCCACCTCGCCCCGGCCGGCATCCTCCCCACCGCCACGCACACGGCGTGTCTGCCGCCAGACAAGGACAGATGGGACCTGGCGTTTCCTTTCGTTTCTCTGAATGCAGAAGATCTGTCTTATTCAGGCTTTTCGTAACGGAAGACAAATATGACTTGCTCTGGTTTTTTTCTGTATCAGTCTCTTTTGTTTCTTTTCCTTCTGAACTGTAACAAAAGCTTTAGTGCACTGGGACCGGTAATTAGCTCCACTCTTATTTTCCAAGTAACTCACCTCTGAAGCCGTGTGTGTGCTGGGCGGCTCCAGGGCGGCATACAGGAGAATGGCCTCAGGGCTGAATTTGCATTTCTGCTACATAAATTCAAATTACTTTCATACATCAAGTGCTTTCACTGGTCAGAGGATCACTTCGTATCAGGGCGTGTTTGGATGCTTGGCAGCAGGGCCTGGGGAGATGCGCTGGCTCTTGACCCCGACCGGGCTGCAGCTGCCAGCTCCTTCGCAAACAAAAGGGGAAAACCCCCGAATTCCGAGTGCGTTGTGTGCCTCTGGAAGCGGCTGTATCCTCAGCCACCAGAGACACCGCGTCTGCAGCGGGAGGTGTTTGCTCCCCACGCCGTGTGCCTCTGAAGCTGCCGGTTGAGAGAGAGAGAGAGTGTGTGTGAAGTCTCACCTGGGCACTGCTTTCATCTATAATTGCGCCTTCTTGTTAGTTTATTAAAATATTATTTCACTGTTTTCTTTTGAGCGTAACGCCTGGCGGTTACTGAGCGACTGATTGCTGTCAGTGCAAGCCTTTACTGTTGGCTTTTACTCTCTTGTAATAATAAAAACTAATGACTTGGCGTCCCTTGCCTTTCATCATCAAGCATTCTAAAGCTTCGTATGAGCAGTTGATCTCCACGACGGGAGCACACTGCCTGCGACCCGAGAGGCAGGGGCTGCTCCTGCTCTTGTGCAGTGGATGCTCCCGAGCACCAGGAGATGCTTTGAGAAACACGTGAACTCCCTTACGTTTGATGAACAAAGAGTCTTGTCTCTCCCCGTGGAGCTGAGCCTTCAAAATAAGAGGAGCAGATGGCATTTAAAGCATCTCCCGTGTTGACAGCCAGGTTTGCTGCAGAGCTGATCAAACGCAGGAGGTCATTCTTGATGGGTGCGCGGTCGTCCTGGATGATATTCGGGTTTTTCAAAGACCTCCTCCTCTCTTTCTCGGTACAAAACCTGGGACTTTGGTCGCACCCGGTCCTATGCCGAAGGTGATGTGGTCCCAACGTTCGCGTGGGCTGATGCTGGGCAGGGCACTGCGGGCTTCGCATGGGGTCTCTCAGAGGTTTATGTTTCCTATGAAAGCATTTCTCACCCTTCCTTCTTGTTTAACACAAGCTGGCAGAGGGTATCAGCTCTGGTTTGAGTTGTTTCTCAAGCACTTATTGAAAAGTTGCTGTTCCTCCCACGCATCCCCTGCTGACAGCTTCTCTCCTTCCCGCTTAGGTGGAAAGGGCTCCTGAAAACAACCGGCAGGCAGGGACCCTGTGGAAAGGCGGCTTAGCGCTTGCGTTGTTACTGCCCAGCGAGCCAGGGCTCCCAGGGAAGGGAGGTTTAGGTTTGCAAATTGTATTTCTTGGATGATTGTGCTCCTGTTGATACAGGAGGATGCGGCACGACAGAACAACTTATCCACAGTCTGTCCATTCCGCTGCACTTTACCCAGCGCTTTTTGGGGGTTAAAGTATTGAAAAAGGATAACCTTTGCAATGTTTCCAGTGCTGTTTGTGTGTAAGGAGGTTAGCGTTGAGCATTTTATGTCCCGCTGTGGTGCCACAGTGTTTGGTTTTTCTCCGGCTGGACAAGCAGGTACAATTCAGTTGTGAAGTGGCATTTGCCACCCGCAAATTCCATATCTCAAGGTAGGGTATTGCACCCTTGATGAAGGGCATCTTCACACTCAGACTTGCACAACTGCAGTAATACAGGCCTTTCAGGGCAGAAGCAAAATGGGAGGAAATAGTTATCCTCCAGGAAATTACAGTTTGCAGTTTGATAATTGACCTCGTGATGTGCTTGTGAATGACGGCTGCATCATGGGTTCGTGTGGCTGCCTGAAATCACTTGGAGGTTCATTACCCACGTTAGAAATTGCTGTGCAGGCTGCCCAGCTCATCCTCCTCCAACAAGTGATTACCGCCCGTGGAGCGGTCGCTAGCAAGGAGAGGACCTCACATCTTCCATGAGTTTGCTTGGAGGAGGAAGACAGAAGATCAGCCCCTTGCTCAAATTCTTGGTTTCCTCTGCCTCGTCACTTGGGTTTTGGTGATCATTTTAATCTGCGGTTGGGGTTTCCTGGCAGTATAAAGATCTTTTCAGGGACTGTCATTTTCTTTGTTGCTTTCAGGCTGGTTGTTTCAAAACTCATTACCCTTGGCATTTATTTACCAAGGCTGGAAGCAGCTTGCACCGGGGGCGTAAAATGGAAATCGATTTACGGCGACGGTGTGTGATCTAGAAAATGTCAATTTTTTTTCCTCTCAAGTCTATAAATCAGTTTTGATTCCAATGAGCTTTTCTACTGTACTTATAAATCAGTTCCCAAGGAGCTGTGCGAGTGCGGGAAATTAAAGGAGTCAAGCAGCAGCCCTGTACGAGCCACACGGCGATGCAGCTTTATCATGGCACCGCTTTCCCGCGTGCGGATGCAGGGCTGGGCAAATGCTGATACCAGGCAGTTTGGGTGGAATGCGCTTTGGGGCTTTCAGCTGGGGAGAAGAACCAGCTGCTAAAATACAGTTGGATCCGTAGTACGTCAATTAAAAAACTAAATAGGTCTAAGCTTTTAGGAAGATAAGGGTCTGAAATGGCTTGTGATTTAGGGAAACAAGCCCCACGCTGAGTTTTTTGGAGAATATCGATGCCTCAGCACTTCCGAGCTAGCAGACCTCTGCAAGGACTTGCCTCAGGCTGTGAAATCTCTGATGGTTTGGGAAATTTTGGGTTGTTTGGACTTGCAGTCTCAGCACTGGGAGCGTTCACACCGTGTGGGCAGCTAATGCATGCGAGCGCTCCCGGGGCACTCTCTGGGACGGCTGGTGTGCAGAAGTGCTGGAGGGGGGATTGGAAGTGAGGAAATCCGCCTTTCAGCTGATGTTTCAGGTTTGATTTGACATGCTGTGGAGTCGGATGCAGACACCTCTATGGGCAAACACCGTGGTAGCTCCTCGCCACACGCTTGCTGGGTGCTATTGATCGTAAATGGAGAAGTGGCGAACGCGGTGTGCATAAACACTGGAAATTGCAAGAACAACTTTCCTTTCCCGCTGCTGTGCCAGACAGACAGCCAAGTTGTACAGTTTTGGCGATGACCCCTTAGCTGTTCAGCAGAAGGTTGGCCGTGCCGTGGCTGCGAGCGGGGCTGGGGGAAGAAGCAGGGGTGATCCCAGAGCAGCGGCTGCCCTCGGGGCTGGGCACACGGCAGCACCGCGCTCTCCTGCCCAGATGTTGGGTTTCACCTTAAGGAAACGTAGACAAATGGATGCATTTTCTGTGGACACACAGGAGCCCCTACCTGCCAGCCTGCCTGTCTTGCACGCTGTGCCAGATTGCTACTGGGATAAACTTAGTTCAAGCTCCGTCGACTGCAATGTCATTTTTACATCTCGTTGTTTTGAATTGCCGTTCCCGTCTTTAACTTTTGCTGCTCTGCCGTCTGTCTCCCCCAGCTGAGGTGCCTTGACAGCTTCCCTGGCACACACCAGTGATTTTTTGCACACTTGCGTGCCTTAATTGAAACATTAAAGGTGCTAATACAGAGGCATACAAAGGAACTGCTGCATCATCCCTGAGCTTTCTGTGGACCCCAGAATCCTTTTCTAGAAACCTCCAATGTCTTCAGTCTCCTTCATCTTCTAGTTTAAGTATTTCCTTCTGCTTGGCTGAGAAAACCTCATTCAAGACCAGACACATTAGCGCTGTGTTTATGGAGTTACTGTGGAAATCCCTGGCATTCATGCTGTGCTGCTTTGCTGTAATGAATCTGTGCATGCCAGAACACCTTGCAAAGAGGGGAAAAAACAATTTTCCTTCCTCTTTAATAAGCAGAAACTGCGATGCAGAGCAGGGATGCAATACAGAGCTCAGGTTTTCTTGGGGAGCCAGGGTGATAGTTTGGGGAAGGATCCAGGTGCTGGGCTGCTGGTGCAGCATCCTCCCTGGGGCTGTGAATCTCCCATGATTTCAAGGTTTCCAGCTGCACCAGCTTCCCATTTATACTTGCTGCCTTGCACAGCATGGACATACACGGATGTCTGTCTGCCCAGGCAAGTTTGGAGGCAAATTCTTGGGTGTAAAGTAAGAAACACTCAGGAAAAGAGCTCTCAGGAACTGCCACACAATAGAAGTCCTCGGACTGCGGCAGAAACAGCTGCTTTTCCCCCCCCCGTAGTCAGGCTGGTGGTGAATGTTTGTTTGAAAGACCCGGCCTGCTTGGCTGACCGAGCTCCAGCACCGTTCTGGGAGGGCGCGGGGCCACCGACACCTCCCAGGCTTTGCGAGGACCAACCCTGCTGAACCTGGCACGCGCTGCCGCGCTGTCCAGCGGAGCCTCCGGATTTGGTCCTTCCTGACCTGCAGGGCCCTGGAAGAGAGAAGGGAGATCCAATCTCAGTTATATAAAAAGCCAGATGAGTTCTGCGGGGGCAGTGGTAGAGGGAGCACTCAGCCCCACTTCTCGTCTCCTTACAGGACTGGGGGCGGCAGCAGCCGTGCTTGGTGCGGGGGACAAACCCTGACACCCCCGGGGAACCTGCTCCTGTCTTGCCGCATACCCCCACGCTGTGGGAGGGACCCCGCGCAGCCCGCTGGGCTTTTTCAACACTTCTTCCCCGTATGTTGAACTTTCAGTTGGGTCCGTTGGGTTCGAGCTGGTTGTTAACTTGAAGCAGTGCTCGCCGTGCTTGGGAAATTCTTCAGCTTTACTTTGGGCAGAAATGGTACCCTTGAGCCAGATTGCCAGCAAGTCTGGCAGCCCCGAGTGTACCCTGGTGCTTGTATCCTCGCCCGGACTTTGAAGTCGGTCGTTTGGGCCCTCATTAAAGTTTCCACGATGTTGTGGGGAGCCTGTGGGAAACCTTTTAGGTGTGGTGAAGCTCGAGCGCTCCCCCAGTAAAGCACGGGTGCTGCTGCTGGATGCTGTGGGCACGCCGGCTGGGTCGCGGGCAGCTTGGCATCCGGAGCTGCCGTGGGTTACGGCTCATGAGAAGCGGGGTTTCCTGCCCGTTACGGGCTCGTTAGTGCTGCCTGGCCTGTCCTCGCTGCCTTCTTGACCTTCTCGACAGCCAGAGCCGGATCTTACTGCTCTTACCGTGTTAGTTTTGTTCCTCCCTGCGGGCCAGCAAAGCCAGGCTTTGAGCATTGGCGTCATATAGCCAAACCTCGGCAAATCGGCCCCTCTGCCGGGCCCTGCTGGGGTGATTCTCCTTCCTTCGGTATTCCTGGGGGGACCCTGTGGCCCCCAAAGCTCGGACTGGGTGGGCTAATGGCTATGGGCTGCAGTGCTGTGGTAGCTAATGACCTTAACGTGAGCCAGTTTCATTTCTGCTCTCAGAGTTCACTGGAAAAAATACTTTTAACTCAACACAATACCGTATAGAAGGTGACAAAGTGATTTCAACTTCATTGGTTTTTCCATCTGCGCAGTCGTTAAAAGGCCAACAGCAGTGGAGAGCATCAGCCCCAACCATTAACAGAGCCCATTTTCTTTCCTGTACGGTGAGCACTGGTGCGGCATCCCGGGGGGAGCGGTTCTCTCTGACGACAGCAGGTTGCCCCCGGTGCCCCTACCTCTGCCGTCCTGCCGCGTCTCCCGCTCCGCTGGTATTTATAAGCAGCCAGGAAGACTGTGAGGTTATTAGCACCAATATTTTTAGCTGGTTAGGAAGAAAGGCATTTTGCGTACGCGTGGGGGTGTTTGTTTTGCTTTGGGTTCATTTAGCAAATGTTGGTGATTTTTTTTTTTCGTTTTCTATTTTTCCTTTTAATTAAGGAGATGCAAGCTTAGAGCAAATTTGAAGCAGATGGAGTTGGTGACATCAGCTTTTGTTTTACTCTTGTTAGAGCAGATTAGCTACCTTGGGGTAAATCCTGAAGAGGACCTTTTAGGCTTAAACGCCCCGGTCTGCGGCCTTTTCCCCATCCCTTCTGTCTTTCCTGTCCATCTGCTTTGTCCTCTCATTACACCTCCTTCACTCTCCCCAGGCGCAGTGCCTGCCTCCGTCACATGCTGCTTCCAGACAAAATCCCATACAGCTTACAGCTGACAGCTCATGCTGGAGATGAGCAGCCAGACCGTCCCGGGCTTGCAGGGAGGTGTGGGGGGTGGTGGTCCCCTCGGGACGAGCCTTTAGGGGTTGGTGCTGGTGTGCAGGACCAGAGCCCGCAGCTCTGAAGCAGAGTGCTGCTGGGACCCTTCCCCAAACCTGACCCCACACCTTCAATCCACGTTGAGTTTTTTATTCTCTGTTGGTACCTTCTGGCAGCTGCTGCTCTCCCCGTGCGTACCAGACCCTGCAGGACACCTTGCCTGGGCTCTTCTGTCCCCACGCTGCTCCCACCTCTCCTCTCCCCCGGCATCCCTGGGCGGCTCTTGTATGGAGGCTTGTTCGTGGATCCATGCCAAAAGTTGGAGCTTCAGCACCAAAGAGCCTACGACTCCAGCTCGGTCCCAGCGTGATGTGCTGTCCTTGCCTGTCCCTGCTTTGTCCCTTGGCCGAGTCCCCTGCCTTGAGCCCTGGTGTGCCGCTATGTTTTCCTCCTATCACTCACACAAGCGTGCCAGGCAGGGTTCAGGGGTGCGTGCCTTTTTCCCACGGCCCATCTAAAGGCACGATGGTTTGAGATTACGCCCAAATCTCCCGGCCAGCGACTGTCCCCCCGCCCTTGCGGCCCAGTGCCGCCGGGGGACAGTGGCAGGACCCCTCGTCCCCTCGCAGCACGGAGCGGGGCGTGCGGCTGCTGACTTTTTCCAACCCGCCTTGGTCCTGGCTGGGGCCGGCGCTGCCTCGCACCGGGCGCTGCTCCCACCCCCGAGCCGGCAGGAATTCGCTTTATCTCCCTGGCAGCAGATGAAAAGCCCTGGCCACAGGATGTGTTTGTGCACATTTTGCTGGGGAAAGTGAGGGGAGGGGCGGGCACAGAGGAGGGAGGGAGCCGAGTTACGCTCTGGATCTTCAAGTTTATTTTCAATGCTTCCCCCCCACCACCAAGAGTTAAAACTGTTTTTATTCCCCTCTGTCTCCAGCGAAGCCCTTGGAGGTTTATTCTGCCTTCTCCAACAATAACACCGCCGGGATCCCGGCCGTGGTGCTAGGCTCAAGTGGTTGGCACGACAGCAAAGGCCGAATTGCCAAAAGCAAGTGCTCTTCAACCTCTGTGACTTGCTTCCCCCACGGACCTGATGGTTCAATGAATTAACACCCTCGTGTTTTCCCGGTGGGAATCTGACGAGGGTGTAGGAGAAAATATCTTTAACAGGCTGTGTCTCGTCCTTGAGCTCTTGCTTCTCCTTCGCCTGGCATGGGTGCGCAGAGCTGCCCGCTCCAATTTAGCACGGCCATGGGACCTCTCGCTGCAAAGCCCACGGTGCTTCACACCGTCCTGCGAGCACTGAATAGCATAAATATTACTTAAAAATACAGCTATATATAATCCCCATTTCCCCTTTGTACAGAGCTGTATTGGATCGTAGCTTTATGCTTTTATACCTGCTGTTCAATGCTCGTGCATATAAATACAGCTCGGTTTTTCTTGGCCGCTCCAGGAATGGCTTGGCTTCCTCCCTGCCTCCGGGCTTCCAGCATGGCACGTGCGAAAGGCAGCCCAGCCTTGATCCTCCTGTTTTTCTCTTGGCCAAATCACTCAAGCATTTTTGGGCCTTGGGTTTTCCATTTGAAAAATGGCATTGACGGTTTGCAGGGGTTTTGTGGGGGTTAGTTAATGGCTGTAAAATGTTTGGTGCTGAGAATTGCTAGGAACAACCGCGCTAACGGTGCGCAGGACTGAGCAGGGTTTGTGTAGGACCTCTTGCTGCGCAGAACGCTCCCAAAGCATTTTGATTTCTTTCTATAACGAAAGCGGAGCAGCTCGCTGCTGTCCTGGCTGGAAGCGGGTTGCTTTTTACTTCTGTACACCGACTTCGAGGGATCTTTCCAAAAGCAACTTTGCTCTTATGGAGGAACACACCCGTTCCCCGTCACCTCTGTGCTGGGGCTTTTCTGTAGGTAAAAGCCCACCAGTGTGTGCCGCGGGCATCTGAAAGCAGGGCTGGAAGACCCCAGACTGCTGGCATGGCAGCCCCGCTTGATGTTTTTGGGTTTTTTTACAGATTTCCCATTGCAGCGCTCTGGGCAGTGTGTGCCGTTTGCTTTTTGTGCCTCAGCTTGCGGGTTGCCGATGCCTTAGGGATGCCAGGCTGGCTGGCTGCGCTGCCCCGGCTGAAGCCCGGGCAGAGGGCTCGGCAAAGGCAGCTGCTCCGGTAGCCTGGCTGGGAACCTCGAGCTGAGCCTGACTAATTCCGAGACAGGTAAAATCTCATCTGTCCTTCTCATTTAGATCTTATCGTCCGTGTTTAGTGCAGACAGGTCCGTTCCGCAGTGCTCCTTGCATCCTGCCATCATTTTGCTTAGGCCAGTATCCAAGAAGAGGCTATTTATTCCTCTGTTTAAATTTATGTACAGTATAAACCATTGTGTCCCGAGCTGTTTATGAAGCAGAAAGGCACTTCCTCTTCCCATTTCTCATTTTTAATCAATGGTTTCTGCTTACTCGCCAAGAGCGAAGCCACAGAGGAATCATTTCTTTTCCTTTTGTCCCTTATTAAATTCAACAGCCCTGGTGCAGGTACCAAAAACCAGCCGGTTGCACAGAAAAAGCAACAGTTTCCCTGCACAGCTGCCTTTGGCGGTGATCAGCTGCGCCGTTATCGGGACAAAGTAAAACCAAACAGCAGCAGCGAGGTGTGTTGCTGGTTTCTGGTGAGGTTTGTGGTGCTGGCTGATACCCAGCTGCGAGCGGGGCTGGGACTTCGCAGCCGCACCGTTCACCTCTCTTTTGCTTTGCAGGTGAGCTCAGCCCAACACTGTCCTGGAAGCAAAAAGGGCAAGATTGTCTTAAAATACAAGAGCCCTTCCTGCACCCAGCCAGGTGCCATTAAGTGTCCAGATTTCTTTTGACGGTGGGGTTAGGCTCATAGATTGAAGGACCTCGCGAAAGCATTGCTCTTACTTAACGCAACGTGCCAGAAAAGCAGTTGGAGTGGGGTTGACAGGAGGTGACACAGGGGACAGAAGAGGGTGGCAATGACTTTTCGGGCCTGGCAGGTAACTACTGTCAAAGCTTTTGCTGTCAGCGGTTTCACCTTCGTGTCCGAGAGCCTTTTTCTATGCATCAAGCCAGAAAGCGCAGCTGACTCTAACCTTGGCGGGGCATTGGCTCAGCGTGCGTAATTAAGGTAATTTTCGCTGTACCTAATCGATACCGGGAGACATTGATCCTGCTCAGCGTGGCGGGAGTCTCCGGCAGGGATGGGGAGATGTCTGCCGCCGCTGCGGCACCACTGTCCAGGGCTCCCGCATGGGAATCGCGATGTTTCCGTGCTTATCCTGCAGCACCCGCTTTGCACGAAATAGATGCAAACTGGAGTGGCCCCACTGGTAATGCCAGACCGGGACCAGCCAAGGCAGAGCAGACCTCTGCGCTTAAGTAAATACAAATCTGCAGAGAAGGCTGGTGCACAGCAGGCCCTGGGGTGCATAGACCCCCCAAAACTGGGGCTCCAGCTCCCAGTGCTGCACTCCTCAATGCGGGAAAACCAGGCTGCGGGGAGGTGGTGGCTGATGCATCAGCCTCTGGTTGAGGTTGGCGGCGGTGGAAGCCTGGAAGTGTTTCCCCAAGCCAGTCCTGCTCCTTCCTGCGTGTCAGCTCTTTTGGGGCAGGATGATCCTTACTGCAAGTCATTGGTCCTCTCTTTACCCAGTTTTATAGTGCAGTTCCCTATCGCACAGCACCCTTTCTCTTCTGGCCTCGAGCCTTCGCATCCAACACTTAGCAAAACCCCACCTCCCTTTGGCATCGGTCATTGGGGGTCACTGCTTCCACAAAGAGGATGCCTTCAGAAAGGATGTGATTCTGCTGCGTTTGCTAGCAAAGTTTCCTGTTGAGTGTAGTTTTTCTTCCTTTTCTTGTGCCACGAGCGTCCAGGGGCTCAGCCCGTTTCCTGCTCCGCAGCTCGGGGGTACCCGGTGCCACGGGGATGTCACCGGCTGCCCGGCCCCTGCCAGCATCAGCGGAGGGACCTGGGGCTTCAGGATGAGTCTGAGAAACCGGCTCCACCAGTTAGGGTGGATATTTGATTTAGTCCCTTATTTGCGCTTAATTTATAAACTCTTCAGGGGTGATGAAATCAGTGTAGGATTTTTCTGGTGTGGCAGTTGTGAATAAGAACATTTCCCATCTCCATTCCCTGTGAAAGGAAGAGAAAGTGTGTCTAATAATAGTGGTGTGAGGAAGGCTGTACACAATAAAGACATTATGAAAAATATTACACTCATCCATATTGATTTTTGCTTTGTTTGCTAGCTGGTTCCTTTATTACCCTGGCAGAGCCATAAGCAATGTCATCCCAGGCTCAGCTAATGAGCAAGCATCAGATGCTGTCAGTCTGGCTTGAAAATTCACTTCCACCGGTGATTTTAAAAATAACTTTGAAATGTCTGTCCAGAGCTGCGATGCTTTCCCAGGGGAGCCGGTCCGGCACAGAGAAACACCGGCCTGAGAAGGAGCTGGTCTGGTTTCACGGCTTGGTTGTGCAAGTGAGATGGCTGATGTGGCACGGGAAATGTGGCTGCCCGGGGTGGCACATCCTGGGGACGGTCCCCATTGGCCTGGGGACGGTCCCCATTGGCCTGGGGACGGTCCCCATTGGCCTGGGGACGGTCCCCATTGGCCTGGGGACGGTCC
>JAVKLA010000052.1:16317086-16333745 GCA_034782735.1 Sagittarius serpentarius | reverse complement strand
TGGCACATCCGGGGGACGGTCCCCATTGGCCTGGGGACGGTCCCCCTTGGCCTGGGGACGGTCCCCATTGGCCTGGGGACAGGGCTGGACTGGGGGCATGGCAGGGTTGTCCTCTGAACTCAACAAAATCTGTGCCTTTTGCAGGAGGATGGCTGAGCCCCGTTAAACAGGATTAAACATAATCCTTTCCCAAGTTTTGCAGGTCATCTTTATTCAGTGACCTTTTCTTAAGCGATGCGCTTCATCCCCTGCTCCCCCCCAGTAAGGAAATGTTTGCAAGTGCTTCATTTATTTTAAATTGACCTGAGTTCCCAGTAGCAAGGGCTGGAGTTAGCCCCAGGGTCTCTGGTGGGAAGAGGTTTGGGCTGTCATGGAGAGTGATGTGCATGGTTTTTGAATACCATTAATTAATTAGAGTTTTGCAGCCCCTTTTCCATCCTGGAGCACTAACTTCCTTCATTAGCAAAGAGAGGAACGCTACCTCCAGACAGCACAGTGCAGCCCCAGAAACCTTCCCGGCTCCTTGCTGAAGAGCACGTTCTCAGCTGGGACTAGATTTACAGTACCATCATGTATTATTCATCCGAAATAATACATATTCTAACTCTGCAATTGTGCAGGGCAAGGCAGAGTAATTTTAAGGATATCTCCAACCTATAAATCTTAATGTTCAAAGCATTAACAGATTTTGTGTGCGTATGTGTTGCGTATGTGTTGCGTTTGTGTTACACAAGTCACTGTTCCTCTTAGCAGAGAGCAAGGGATGCACCCAAAATTAAATGTTTTGCAAACAAGCAACGCAGCAGTTTGCCGCAGCAAAGCTGCTCAGGTGTTCGGTATCTCTCTCTGCTTTTTAACAGGAGAAATAAGTGATTTGTGCATGTTACACTGATTCTGAGCTGGTCCAAATATATCTGCTGAAAAAAAAGTGAGAGCTTACAGTTTGAGGGTATTTCGTTGGACTTAAGGTCAAGATACTTGCTTGAAATGATGGTTATGGCCAAGTTACAATGAATAACTAACCGGTTACTAAAGCTGCAGATTTCCTCATTTGTTAGTGGGATTATTTCTGATTGGGGGAGCAGAGGAAGAGGAAAGAAATTGATCTTCCAAAACCCACTAGCATTTAATAAAAAAAATAAATTCAGGTATCTGTTACGAAAGCAATGGACTGTAGGACTTTTTAAAGGGGGCGTGTGCCAATTTATGTTAGTCTTATTATAATAATTGATACTAAAGAAAAAGCAGGCATTGTTTATTTAAAAGCCACGTTCTTTGCCATCATGAAATCTTTGTATTCCCAGTAATGTTGCGCTTACCCCTAGGTCTAAATTATAGCTTGGAAGGCCCTTTTCTTTAACTGAGTAAATAAGATTTAGCTCCTGTGCGCTATCTACCTGTTTCTATGGAAACCAGATTTTAGTGCCAAGTGAGCTGCTTGGATTCGGCACCGCTCGGCTCCGGCTGCACACCGGCCTGAGCAAGAGCGGCAATAAAACCCACCCCGAGGTCAGGGCGGGCTCGCGTCAGGCTCGCCCTGATGCCTGGAGAAGCCAAATTAAGGGGCGGGGTACGGCTTGCCGGGGTGGTGTTGAACTTGTCGGCGTGACGCTGAAGTTGTTGGATCTCCTAAAGGCTGATAATCAGGTTATTTTTTTTGCTAAAATGAGGATCTTGCCTCTGCCCGGAGGGGAAAAGGAGATGCTTTGGGCTGTCACCTGCATGCAGGGAATCCTGGTGCTTGGTTTATAAATGTGGGTGGGATGCAGAGGGGCAGAGAGCTGGGGGAGGCTGCGCCGAGGGTCCCCGCAGCGCCGGCGGATCGTCCGTGATGCTGTAACGAGCCCTGGGTTGGATCCTGCAGGAGATGAACAGGCTGGAGTGGTGCTCGTCTCGGGGTTCCTGTTCAAGTGCAGCTTTGGAAGAGTGAAGCAAGCCAAAAAGATTTCCCTTTTGTATTGAAAAAAAATTATTAAAAGCATAATTATGTTCTCAGACTTGAATAATGAAACATCTTTCTCTGGGTCTTAGGGCCAAAATAGATGTATTTTTAATGTTGTTTTTAACAGTGCAGTTTTTTACATGTCACAGTTCCTGTTCTCTTCGTGTTCGAAGTGGAAAAAGCCAAGCAATCATCCTTATTAGAATCTCCAGCCTATTTTTGCCACGTTTGCGAATTAGATAATGCCACACGTCTAAGGGTGTGCCCTGGAGACAGGGGTGTGGGTAGAAACCATCAAGTGGTTAAAAACAGGTGGCCTCACTGGTCATCTTTCTCTGATATCAAAGACCACGTTGCATCGGTATTTAACGTTTCAATGAAAAACTGGAGTGGAGGTTGATGTTAGCTTACTCGGTGGCCGCACATCTCATGGTGCTGGCAATGGTTATGGTCTTTCAAAGCTCATTAGATTATTTCTGTAATCCTTTAAATTACTGTTTTTGCTGCTTTCCAGGCATTTTGTCCTCTCTCTTCTCTGCTGTGCTGGGATTTTTGTGATGGCTGGAGCAGACTTAAGCCAAGCTTCTCCACTGCCTGTGCCATGTTTGAGAATTCAGTTATCAGCTGTGGCAATGCAGAGCAAGCTCGGTGGGTAAATAAGCACCGTATCAACTTACGTTACCTTGATCTGTGCTTGCACACCAAGATCTTGATGATAATGAGGATTAATAATATGCCACAATGATAAATTTGGAGCAGACCCAAGGTTTAGCGGGAAGGGCTACGGCCCCGGGAAGAATCATTACCGGCAGCTCTTTGGTGATGAAGAGCATCAGCCACCGCTTGCTGCGAGCATGGGAACCCCCGCCCTGCTCTGTGTCCGACTCGCGCAGGGAAGATGCCGCTTCCTTGCTTCTTTGTTGGGCAGGGGCAATTCCTCCCCTCAGCTGGGAGAGGAGTTCATAAAAAAAATGTATAAGATTTTTCTGCAAAATGATGTAGCTGGAGACTTCTTCCAGTCTCTTGCATTCCTGTTTGAGAGTTTCCGCTATAAAAGGTATCATGCCCTTCATCCGATGTGCCAGCCAGCTGTTAGAGGTGCACGTGGAGCAGAGAAGATGCCATGCCGGCTGTGGAGTCTCACTTTTCATCCCTCCCCGCACCTTTTTTTGGGGGAGGGCATTTGGCTTTATCATATGCATCATCCATACGCCCATTCGTCGTCTCAGCTAAAACCACCTGAATGATTGGTGTACCCACCCTGGACTCCAGCGACCCTCCAAGTGAAAGAGCCCCCCAGCCTGTGACCAGCTCAGATCTTGGTGCTCACTGGGTGGGATAATGAATGGGGCAGAAACTATATCCTGGATCTGGAGGTTTTCCTTTCTTTCTGCCTCAGGCCCTTCCGTAATCTTAATGGGAAAAAAAAATCATCCCTCCCCATGCACCTATTCTTTATTGGAACTGCTAAACAGTCATCTTCAGTGACTTTCTAATAAAAGGATGTCTGTTAAATGGAGCCCCAGAGAGCTGAGCTGCTTTACAGGGAGCTGTTTGAGCTTCTTTCTGTGCCAGCTTTCTAATATAGTTTAATATAGTTCTAGTCCTTTTTCTGTGTAGTTTTTCCCCATCAAAGCTTATCGTTTCCACTCTGTTGTCTTACCGTCACACAGCTTTACATTGGGCTTGGGGAGGGGAAGGGGAATGGCATATGGAGCAACAGAGAACTCAGTATTTATATTCCAAATGCAAATTCACAAGTGACTCAACCCTGTCCCAGTGGCGAAATGCTCTGAAGTTAAAATTCTGGCGATGAAGAGGCTTGTAACGGCACAGCTGCTGGCTTAACAGGTTGCAATTCCTTATTTATTTATTTGTAACTTTATTTATTTTAACTTTGTTCTGGAGTGAGGTACTAGTTAGAGCCTAATTGCACCGCACCGTGCTGTGCAGGAGAAGCTCACATGCTGCTCTCGGACGGATGTGTCCGCAGGCACTCAGCAGCGCAAACAAAGGCAGAAACACAGATGTACTCGTAGAGACGGCAGCCAGAGGAGGAGATAGGGAGAGATGTGTATTTACACGGGTGTCCTGGGTCCCGGCCGAGAGCCGGCGCTGGAGGTGGAGGTGGCTGATGAACAGCACTGGGCTTTCCGGGACCGTTTGGGAGACAGGATCTTGGAAGGACGGGATAGGACGTCTGCTTGCTTTGCGAGACTCATGGACAAGCCTGGCCGAGCTTCCTCTTCTAATATTTAGTTTAACATTCTCTTCCAAGCTCTGGGATGTGCATTTGCGTTCGCGATGAAACCCAGCAGAGTCCGTGCCGCTCCGGGTGATACCAGCCAAGACCCCTCGCCGTGGCGTGGGGGGGCTGTGGGGTGATGCAGGAGCCAGTGGGGTCTGTGTTTTGGCAGCTTTATTTGTCATACAGAAAAGGTGCCGTGGTTTCTTAGGAAGGGTCCTTGTATGGGCTGGAGCAAACCAGCGTGCTGCTGGTGGTGGCCCTGTGAGCAGGTCTGGGCAGGGAAGGGGCCAAGGGCGCTCGACAGCTCTTCTCACAAGAAGAACACTCCAAGGAGGGTCTGGAGGAGACCTGGGACCTTCCCGTCCCCCGGAGCCCATCTGGGAGCGTTTGGCAGCAGTTGTGCAAAAACTGCTGGGAGGGCTGTCAGAAGCAAGAGAGGGATCGATCTGAGCACTGTCCTCTCCATAGCCAGCAGTGCCAGTACAGAGGACGCGGCCATGCAGCCACGCACGGAAACGATGCTGGGTTTGCTGCTTCCCCTGACACTGCTGGGTCGCGCTGCTGGAAACCGGTGTGACGCCACTGGTTAAGCTGGAGTTGGCTCGACACGCGTAGCTGAGTTGGTTCATTTATCTCTGCCTCGTTTCCCCTATATATATATTCCCCTTTCCTGTGGCTCTCTTCTGACATTGCATCGAGTGACTCCTGCAGCACACTGAGAGCATCTGGCAGCTGTGGGCACCCATGGCTGCTACATGTCTGTTCTTCCTCACCCCAAAGGTGGTTTTCCAGACTTCTCCTGGAAATCCTGGCCGTACCCGATAGGTGCGGCAGTCTTCTCTGCCATCATTGCTCCCAATGTTCCCCTCTGGGAGTAGGTAAGGAAATGGGAGGAGGAGGAGATACTCCCTCTGCCAGCTGGATGTTTAATTAATTTAGATCATTTGTATCATGAAGTTATCAGCTTGGCATAGGGGTGCGGAGTTTTTCCCTGGTAGCCCAGCGTGCCAGCCCGGCGATCCCAACGCCGTCACCTGCGCTGGGTGGTACGTGGTCCCCGCAGGAAATTGCCATCAGGATATCCCTGGGGATCTGTGGGAAAGCAGCTGCAGGGCCATAAGGGAGAGAAGACATCAATGACTGCGCTGAGCAGTCGTTGAAACGTCTCCAGGTCTGTGGGTCTAACTGCTTTAGATGTGTCCCATCCTTGGCTCGTGCACCATGGAGGCATTTTCTGGTTGGGGCTGGTGTGCTGTGACCCCCGTCCGGGGATGGGATGAAGAGATGAAAAGATCCTGTGTTTTATACAGGCCGGAGCTGTGCGGTGCACAGCACATGCAGGTGCCAGGGCAGGATGACATGCTGCCTATGCTGGGGCTTCACTGGGGGTAAACGGGGATAACCCTGGCTCAAAGCACTCACAGTGTGTCTTCAGATGTGAAGAAAGAGGGTGAGATGCGGCAAGCTGGGATCACGCCTTTTAATGGAGGGGTTCCAATATAAATAGCTTGAATAGACGATTAATGGAAGACTTGATAAACGCTGAATTGTTTTGGTGTATGGCCCGTCAGCTTTTGTCCATGGCTTTACAGGTATCAGTGCCACCACCTACTATCGCGCTTGCGAATGTGTGTTACTGATGGTGCTCCACATCTGTAGCAGAGTAAAGCACTTCATGAAAAATGCAGTAGCGGGACCTTTGTTAGCAGAGCGTTGCCTCAGTATTCCCCGCTGTGGTAACCAGTGGGGGCATTTCACTGGGTTTTCCCTCCGTGGTGCAGTGATCACAATTCTGTATTTCTCTCCCTCTCTTAACCCGTCAGCCTGTCGGCTCCCTCCTCTCGTAGCTCGTGTTTCCCGGGCAGGGCTGCCGTTGCAGTCAGGCTTGGAGCCAGGCGGGCTCTGGGGGTACGGAACTGGACACAATATTGGCCAGGGAAGGGCTCTAGTTTCTGGGCGTGCAGTGGGCAAGGAGGAAGACACTCGTGGGAGATCCTAGCAAGTTATGGGGTGTGCGGCTCAGGTGGCAAATTTACTGGTGTTGTGCTGACTTGACGTTTTGGACCGCCTTTTTTTTCCATTTGAGCCCATTTGTTCCCTTTTCTCTGCGCTCTTCTCCATGGGCATACTTATTCATCATCGGGCTTGGTGTCAGGTACCAGGTGAAGTAACAAAGAACCTGTGATAAATATTGCAGGGGAGCTGGCGCAGGGCTGTGTCGGTGTGGGTTTCTTGGTAGGCAGAGAGGGACAGCCCAGGCTATTGCTGGGAGCATCCTCAGGGTAGGTATTAAACCGATTGCTCCTCTTGAGGTCCAACGAGTGGTGTGGAGAAGAAAGCCCTGATCCTGTGTCAGCTAGATGATGGAGAGCCCTGTTTATAGCTCCAGCATTCCTGGCACGCCTTGCTTGCTCAGAAGAGCTGTGTTTCATTGCACGCACCAGCTGGAAAACAAGTCTTGTTGACCGATGGCCACAAGCTGCTGCGCATGAGGTCCCTCCGCGGCGTTCGAGAGGCACCACCCAGTCTGGGCCCTGCTGATGGGAGAAGAAACTCGGCTCTTGTTTGACCTTCAGGGGGCCTGTGAACACCCCGAGGAGAGCCCAGGTCCCCGTTCAGTTTATGGGTCGACACACATCACTCCGTGGGGTGGTTTTTCCTTCGAGGTGTGTCTGGAGGTGGGGTTGGATGAGTGGGTGCACCACAGTCCTGCCTGCGTCTAGCTGCTGCCCTCGCTTCTCCGCGTCCGCGATCGCGGCTGTTCACTGACCAGTCGTACCACTTGCAAATCTCGTTTACAGCCAGCGAGGGAGAGAGTTTGCTCGGTTTAACGTTTTCTTTGCAAATGTTATTTCAGAGTGGGGAATGCTTGCATAAGTATACGTATATTGTTGAACTGTCTTTTTTCCTTTTAGTCGCTCAAACGTGATTTTATTTCTCCAGCTGTAAAGCCAAGCATGCGAATGTTAAATTGTTAAGTAAGTCAAACATAATTATTCAAGTACCCAGCATAATGTGTTTCAAAAGTGCAGAATCTGAAATCCAACACAATGCGCACGGGTAAACGCCTTTGTGGAGATTGTACTCCTAAGGGGAATGTCATTTTGACAAGAATATATTTTCCTTCTTTCCTGTCGCAGCCTGTCTTGTACTGTCTTGATGCTTTGGTGGAAGTCTCATCCAAGTACGGTTCATTTTGATGTGGAATTATTCAAACCTTTCAGATCCATCCCTGTGGACCGGTTTGCTCCGCAGGCTGATGAAACGATATCGGCGCAGCTCAATGCAGAGGACCTGATGTTAAATGAAAGGTTTTCTTTTGCAAGGGTTAGTCTGAGCTGGTTATCTTTTGGTAGTGCTAGCAAATGCTCTTTTCTGCAGTCCAGGCACATCATCTACATCTGGCCAAAATATGTCACGGAAAAAAGATGTTTTGAACAAAACCCATCCTTTATAGCAGATGGGGAAAAAGTCATTGAAACTCAATCTTCAGGGACATTTTTGGGACTTTTTGTCCAAAAATGGAAAATACTTTGTTTGAAAGTTTGCGGATTCAAAGGAAAGATTGTCTTTTTTCTTTTTTTTTTTTTTGTTGGACAAACCCGAAATGTTTATCAGTGTCTTATCACAGCAGAAAGCGATTTTCTTCTTTTTGCTGTCCCACTCCTGAATTTTAAGAATTACGGCAGGCTGAGCTTTTCCTCTGAGAATTTCAGTGGTTGCTGCCGTTAAGCACGTACGGTTGTTTGCAGCACGGATTTTCATAGTGCATGGCTTCTGGCCCCTGCCTCAGCCCCGCGTGGTGAGACACCTGAGCAGGGTCTCACCCTGACCTGGGCTTTTTGGGGTTTCGTGCTACGTAAAATGCTGTGTGCGATGGTAACCTCGGTCGCTTTGCTTGTTAACTGCAGTGAAGTCGGTAAGACTTGAACCTCCAAGTTAAATGTGCTCTCGCTGGTCTCACTGCCAGTAAGAAAATGTCAAGAGAGCCAACTAGTATTTGTTCTTAGTTTCCTGTTCCCTTCCCTTGCTATGAATAAATACTTGTCAGACATTTCCAGGAGCTTCACTGGACAGAAACCAGCTTCACCTGTTTTATTGCATAATATCTCTATTCTGGACAGGAGCTCCAGGGAGAAGTTTTCTGTGAAGCTCCGTTACTGGCCTGCTCATACCTAATGCGACTGCAGTTATGTCTCTAACAGTTGCTCTGATCTCATCTTCAGATTTGCATAAGTGGCGTTTGGGATACAGTTTTAGGTGTTGGCTTTTATTTATAACACTGTCCAGAGCTCTGCAGACCTGCCCTTCTGGGACCAGTAATTCCTGTTCCTTTTTTGCTATTTCCGCCCCCCCCCCCAATCTTAGCCTGTTAGTAAATGCACAGCGTGGCTGGTGGGGACCCTCCGTTCCCTCTTGCGCAGGGCGTCGTCAAGGGCGCGCATCCATCTTGCTGCAAAATTGATGGCCTTTGTCAACGAGGTGCATTCAGAACCTGAGCCCTTAATATTGGCAGTCTGTGTTGAAGTGAGCCTGTATTAACACAGAGATAGAGCCTTTTTTTTTTTTTTTTGCCTCCCCCTGCAACCCAAGGCTGACCACAGTGCTGTCCGGCTGCTCTTTGTCTGTAACGTCTGATTAAAGGGCTGGAAGAAAGAGCACGTGGTGGTTAGAGCTCTGTTTCCCTTTCTCTGGATGAATGTGTGATTGTGTGTGTGTATTTTTGGCATTTCTTTCCTGTATGGGAGCTGGAGCTCGCTCTTTACAGCCCATGCGATTTTAACGTTGCACGTTGAAATTCCTTGAAGCTTCTGGTTTCTGTGTGTTCCACACTTGCTCAATCTGTTCCTATTAATTTTTAAATACTCACATTTTAGCAGTAGATAAACAGCTGATGACGCTTTCGGATCGCACTGTATCATCGGAGGAGCTGATGTAACTCTCCCAGCACCGCACACCGAGCCGGGGCCATCGGGATCTTGTTCCCTTGGCGTGCGGATGTTCTGCGCGATGCTTCCCACCCGTCTCCGGTGGAGCTGGGGCTCGCCAGCCGCCAGTTTGTTTTTCCTGCTGTTTTAAACCATCCTGATATGCTGCAGGTCTGGAGAGCGAGGCTGAGCTCGTGGTGGAGGATCCAGCTGGGGAATCTGCCCGAGCATCTTTGACAAAGCTATTTACATTCCTTAAATCATTGACTGAAAACATTGTGCCTGACTCTCTTTCCTTTTTTTCTTGGAGGCAGCCAAGATCTAATCTATGAATTTTTTTTTTAATTTATTTATTTTTTACAGCTGTATGGATTAGTTAGGTCTGAAGGGACCCTTAGATCATCTTGTCTCACCCTCTGTACAGTAGTGACCGTGGAAATCCATCCAGCTTCCCTTCCGCCCTGTAATTTGTGAGCTGTGACCGTGCATACCCCGCCAATATTTTGGATATCTTTTACTGCAGTTCTTTTATACGCCTGTTTGCAGTATGCTGTGAGTGATGCATGTTTCAGTCACCCACACAGCAGTAAATGTGCTGTCTGCAGAGGCAGAGCAAAGACTAAATTTAACATACTCAGTCAAATCAAAGCACTTTATGGGTATATTTATCCACTGTTACAGTATGTGAGGAAGGGAGGTAGCTTCTGACTATCAGAGGCTCCGGAAAGCTACGTTGTGGGTTGCTTCTCCATCAGCCCCAGGCTCCTGCCTTTCTGCAGGTGTAAATAGATTAATTGACATAATAGAATTAAGCCATGGAAAAAATGTGGCTGTAAGTGTCAGAGGTCTTTATCCGATGGCGTGGCCGGTGTGTGCGGTGCCATCCTCTCCAGGGCTGCGCTGGGCTTTTCTGGAGAGCCCAGCATGGGAACTGGACTGCCCAGGGGTTGGGAGGGTGCCCTGAATAGCAAGGCATGTTTGAAGACCTCTGCTGACGCTTCTAGTTAATCATGGTTTTGGGGAAGTCGGTGTTTGCCATTTTGAGAACCATCCTTTGAGTAACAAATCAGAGGGGAACCGAGGGTTATTTCTGCAGTCAGAATATTATTGATGGAAAACCCTTTTTTATTTCTAAGATAACATTTATTTCTGGAATGTGTTTCACCAGCAACTTTTCAGGAGTGAAGCAGAATATATACAAAAATAAAAAAAGAATCCTTTTATCTCATTCTGGGGAGGGCAGGGAAGAGGAGGCGTAGCATCCTTACTGCGCACGGCCGTCTTGGCTCTCCTGCGGCATTGCGCAATCTTAAGAGTCTTCATTTGTGTAAATCATCTAATAGTAGCAAAGAGAGAAGCTCTTGGTAGTATTTGTAAGCCTGGTAGGGCCGTCCTTTCCCAGGTTTGCCTCTTTCTTTTGACATGGTTCTTGCAGTGCCTGGAAAGTTGGGCAGGAATCGTGCAATGAAGAAGAGAAAACCACGAAAATCAGGAACCACGTCCCTTGCTCTGATACTCGACATTGGCCCCTGCTTTTAGCTCTCCGGCTTACAGAAGAAGAATTTAAACATTTGTAATTTTTCCCCCCAAATGGTGCAAACCCATAGAAAAAGGTGCTATCACTGACCTTGCATCAGGAGCTGGGAATTTCTCCTCGCTGCTCTGAACTGCTTGGAGTCACCCTGGTTTCGTCTCAGCACCATGAAAGCAAAATGATTTAGGAAAAAAAATGGTGGTTTATTTTGAGAAGGTAGAAGAGAACGATGCCTTTCTGCTTGCCTTGCTGCTGGTGCTAGAAACATCAGCCAAGTAGCTTTCTTCGGTGAGATACTTCTGCTCTTGCCCCGCGTCGCAGGGCAGCGGGGACGTGATGCGCTGAGCAGCTGCCTCGCATCCTCCCCGCCTTTGCTCTTCTGAACAACTCGGTTTAGTTACTGGTGGCTGCCTGTTCTTCTAGGAATCGGGAATTTAACACAGTTGTTTTCCATGTCTGCAGGGAAATCCAGAGGTGACGCTTTTGAGACATACAAGAAGCGACTGAGATGTCCGACGGGCTAATGCCGACTGAAGGGTCGGACCAGCAGCGTGCTGTTGGCACATCCCTCCAGTTTAGGTGTGCAAGGAGGGGAAATCAGTGGATGGAAACAGGCAGGCACACGTGTGCGAAGGATTTCTCCTTATCACCGCGTGTGGAGCATCTAAAGGTTCAACCAGAGCAGAGCATCCTGCAGCTTTGGATTTTTTTTTTTTTCTATTTCAAGAGCAGTAAATTCCTTGTGATGGCTTTAGCATGGAACCGGACAGCTCTGAACTGGAAATGTCTGTGCTCCTGGTGCCTTTAATTGATCCTCAATAGTCTGGAAAAATAAGGCTTTTGTTTCTGATGCGAAATTTTCCGTGTCCTCTGGATGGGAGGAGGGACCCACGGGCTTGTTTTCCCGCCTGCCTCCGTGAGCGGCATCGTGCATCGCCCCTTCCTTTCCTTAGAGAAATTTTGGAAAGGGGAGATAATAGCAGCCGCATTTGCAATACTGGAGGGCTGAAGTTCATGCGTCTTTTTTTCCAGACTTGCTGGATGCTTGCAGAGATTCACAGAGCGATATAGGTGCTGGGTAAACGATGCCCTGTTTCCTTATGTGCCTAAACCTGGATTTGTGAGACTGGTGAGCCTCCTCAAGCTCAGTGAAGGCAACGCTTTCGGGAGGAAGGGGTGGGTGCTCTCGCTTTAAAACAAGTCATAACCTGAATTAATGTTTCACGAGGCTCGAAAGGGAGAAGTTTTCTTCTTTGCGCCTCACACTTGAACTGTTGTAGCATGCTCGAGGTGACCTTTTCAAAGGTTATTAGTTACGTATGAAACTAGGGCCTTGTATTTACACGTGATCCAAGATGAAGCCAGGAGCTCAGGAGCACTGACAGATAGCTCAGCTTGAAGAGCAGTTTTCAGGGTCGCGGAGCAGCCCCTGGTAATGTGATGGGCTTTGGCTGTGAGTCCAAGTGTCACCAGCAGCTGGAGAATTGGAGATGTTGTAACAGGCATGTTAGTGCCGATCCCAGGCGAGGAGGCGGCTGAGACCTGGGTGGCTCTGGGGAATTTTGCTTGGCAAGCCAGCTTGTAGTAACAATAAAAGCCCAAAGTTTACAAGGTGCTTGCCTCCTCTCTGGAGTCCAGGAGAAGACTGGGGCTAATGAAATAAAGTTTATGCTTGCTTTCCTGTGCTTTGCTTCCTACTGTTCTCCCTTTTTCCTGAGTGTTTCTGTTTGACGTTAGCTTGTGTTTCAGGGTGCTCGGGCAGGGGTGCAGGCAGCGGAGCATCCCAGTCCTCTCCTGCATCAGCACCCGGAGCTGAGCCTGGCAGGTTTTGTGTTCCCGGAGCATGTGGCTCGGGAAGTTGTTGGCTGGTTTTTTTCCAGCACATCAAGTTCTTCTGCAGCTTCCTTATCTTCTGGGCTTTTTCCCCCTTTTTTGAAACTTAAAAGCTGTGAAAGTGAAAATGTTTCATCCAGGTGGATGTGTGCCTGCGTGGAAGGCTTGGGGCAGCCCACAGGTCCTTTGACCCGAGTGGGATTCCTGCTACAAGCCCTGACTGTGTGTAGCTGCGGGGAAAGCAGCTTTGGTGGGAAAGGTCCTGCATCCCTGCAAACATGCAGTTCCAGCTTTGAACAAATCAAAGCAGCAATTCCCAACCAAATTCAAAAAGCTGCCTTTTACAGTATGCTTGAAAAACTATTGCTTCCTACCTCTTCTGTGTACTTTAGTATTATAGGAATTTCTTTGAGCTTAAACGAGTTTTCTACCAATTTGTAAAATGCAGCTAGTCTCAAACAGCTTGCGATAGTTAAGCTGCAGCTTATGCTGGTGCAGAAGGGCTTTATGAGGGGCTTTGCTTCCATGAAGCTCCCTGGGGCAGAGATTGACACTTTGCAGGTAGCACCAGGACCCTGCCCGAGCGCAACCCACCAGGTTGCAATTACGGTAGAGCTGCAAGATGCATGCAGGGCTCAAAGCCTGAGAAATCATTGGAAAAGCTTCCGCTGCCTTCCGGGGCTTGGACCACGGCAGTCTCTGAAGTGTTAACCTGCAGGTACCTCGAGCTCGAAGCAGGATCCTGTATTTTTATTCCGAGGGATGGCAAGGCTGCAGTCTGACCCTCCGAGCCAAAACCCCTCGGTGGGGCAGGGAGGGACAAAACTGTCCGTGGTCTGCAGATGGGCTTTGTAAGTGCTCCCACGTATCCAGTTCCTGGCGTGGGCATCTCCTGTCTGTGCTACTGCTCTGGGGCTGGACGGGATTGGAGAAACATGTGTCTGGATGCCGTGGCCGTGCTAGAAGTCAGGGGACTCTGCAAAATGCAAAGAACTGGCTTTTTAACACTTTCTGTAGTGTTTTTTTTATACTGCTGCATTTTTTTTCTTTAGCAGCTGGAATAAAGATGAAGGAAATAAGCCAAGGAGAACTTCAAGCCCTCTCACTTCAGTAGGTGAATTACCATTGTGCAAGTGGATTGGTTTCATATGGATGCTTCCAATTTCTCCTGCACATGCAAAATGTTCCTAACCCTCTCTCTTTGTGCTCCATATGTTTTTCTCTGACCGCCCAACTGCATTTCAGAGCAGAGTGGAAATGGGGACTTGAAGGTATGTGAAAATCTGTAATATTTTCTGCTTACATCCAAGGCCTTGATCAAAAGGGATTAAGCTCAATACACACTTAAGCCAGTTTCTCGGAAGCAGGTTTGGCTATCCATGGTTTGCATCTGACTAGCCGTTTTTTCCATCTGTTTCGACAAATCCAATCAATACTGGGGGAGGGGGGATGCTTTCGCAGGAGAGCCTCTCCTGGCAGTGTGCTGCGCAGAGCTGCCGTCCCTCCCCGAGGCTGCAGGAGCCCTTTGCAATCCCCTTGGCTGGAAGTCACTTGGGTACCTCAAGGCAGAGCCGATGAAGGGGCCGAAACACCATTGCTCCGTTACTGCCCGTCTGCGTGTTTGCCTAGCTTGCAGCTTTTTAATTTGGTGCCCAGTCCAAAGCAAAACTTAGGTCTGGGGACGCCTTGTAAAGACACCCCGGTTAGCATACTGTTAGCAGAGCCACGTGCCCGTCTCATCTTCTACCACCATGAATTAAGGTGCGCTGTTTGTCTTCCATGCTCTGCCTGTGCCGAGCGATGCTCGCAGTCAGGGTGCAAATAGTCCCTGCAGGAACTGTCGCCTCTGACGGGGGCTTTACCTCCCGGGAAGGCTTGGGTGGCTCTTTTTGAGTCACAAGATGAGGGATTTTGCTTAGGTGCACAACTTTGGGCATCATGAGTTACGGACTGGGGTCAGAGGAGGTTCTGGCGCCCTTAAGCACAAGGAGGGGATGAGGTTGTGGAGTAGGTGCCCTGCAAGTTGGGGAGGAAACTTAACTAAAACTGCCTGAATTCAAATGTTGAGCAGGAGGAGCTAGTTTCTAGCCAAAGTTCAGCCTGTCCCGGTGTTCCTCATGGTGTAAGACAAACACCTCTCTGCCTGGAGCTGATTTTTGTAGTGTGATGGCTTGGCCATCCTATCACTTCTGATACTTGCATCAATGCTCCGGAGGCAGGAGTCGGCTGCGGGACCCTTTCCCCTGAATTTTCCTGATAATTATATCCGTGCATAGCATAGATGTGATAATTATAACCGCCCTGCTTAGCACAAGGTAGGCTCCGAGCCCTGGGGGCAAGACAGAGATGCTTTTCTAGGATCTCCAAAGCCTGTTGAGATCCAGAGCAGCAGGGCCAGGGTTTGGACCTCCTGGAAACACAAAGGCACGATGAATGCTCCTACCGGCTGGTGACATTTCTCCTTCCCTTGCATGGAAGTGATTCTGCTGGTGTTCTCTTCCCCGTGCTCAAATACCTTGGCACAATGTGTCTTTGTGGCAGCTCGGTCCCACGTGACGGCGCGAGGCGATGCAAGCTGAACTCTGCTGGCAACCCTGCGTGCCCCAATTAGCCGCTGCGGTCCGGGCTTTGCAGACCGCCTGTGTAAATCTATTTACCCAGCATTTTAAGCTAATTAATGTTTAAGGGTGGGTTTTTTTGCCTTCCTCCTCTGTTCCTGCTCCTCTTTAAGCACGAAGGGCCAAGTGCCCAGCAGGTGTAAGTCAGCACAGCTTGGTGGCTTTCAGCAGAGACTCTACCAGTTTGCACAAGCTGAGGTCGGAGCCGTTAGCACCCACGTCCTCCTACGTGTTTCACATCTTCCCACGCTTGAGCTAATTCCTTCAGAATTTTCCTACCTGATTGTCACTTCTCCCCGAGGAAGGCGGCAGGGCAGCAGGGAGGAAAGGCATCCATTTGGCAGCAGATGCCTTGCAAAGTGCACTAAACCTGCAGTACAAGCCGGCCGGTGGCCGTCTGCTTTGCAGAGCAGAAGGGCATTTCGTGGCCTCTGAGCAGCTAGGCTTATGCAAGGATCCTTTTCTGGAAAAAGCAGGAAGATTTTCAGAAGGGAGGAGTGAGTAAACTGTGGGAAACTACTTTCAAAACAGTGACTGCTTGAACTGGCACTTGATGCCTGACTTGGGACTTGGTTGAGTTCCCTGGTTTTACTTTTAGGCGCAGTTTTTTTAAGAAGTGTAATCGCATTTCTCCCCACTACTTTTGGGGGGGAGCTTCAAATATGATGCAGGATGGTATGGCTGTGCTTTCTGACTGTTGCTTTCCATGTACCAAAACTGGGCAGAGCTGCTGCATTTTGTTTGGGCGCCTTGTTGTTGCTCAGCAGTAGTAACAGTGTGACCGTAACGTTACAGGAATGCTACAGGAGCATAAATCTGGTGTCCCAAGGACAGCCCACATCGCTAATATCCACAGGGCTGTCCTAGAGTCCAAGATGCATCAGTGGGAAGTTGTGTGTGTTGGGAAGTTACATGTGTACTTGCTTACAAAAATCGAAGGGCAGGTGTTTCTCTGTGTGAGATCAACCCCTGCAAGTGCAGATGCGTGTGGCTCGTCCGAACCCGGGGAGGGCTCTGCAGCAAGGGGGCAAACCGGCTCTCTCCCATTTGGGACGCTGGTTTAGGTTTAGGGAGAAGAGGGACGTCCTGGCCTTGCGTACCCCCCATACACCTGGCCAGCAACTCTTTTTTCCTTTCTTCTTTAAAGGCACATTGATTCCTCTTACGTGCTTTTGAGGTAAGTTAACGGTAGAGCTCCCCACTCGATGTCTCTTCACTGTCGTGCCCGGCTGGGGAAAGGGAGAGGTACAGCCCTGCCCAGCACCCTGCCTGCCCGCCGCACCGCTCGGCTCTGTCATCCGCTGCTTAGCTCTTGGCGTCTGTGCAGGGTCATTAGGGATCTGCTGCGATGTTAATTGGGGGCAGAGGGAAGGAGCCAGCTTGGCTGGATGGAGCGGAGAGCCGCGTTGGGGCGCGGAGGCAAGGAGCTCCGGCGCCTGCCGGTGCCGTGCCGGTGCCGACGGAGCCGGCACGCGCGGTTGTTTTGCCTCAAAGCGGCGGTGGCTGCCCAGAGCCCCGGGAGCCTCAGAGGGTCCGTGGGGGCTGGAGGCCCATCC
>JAVKLA010000052.1:16232557-16317076 GCA_034782735.1 Sagittarius serpentarius | reverse complement strand
GCCCGCCCCTGATTTCCAGGAAAGCACAGTTCCCTGGCTTCAGTACCTTTGTTTCCGAAAGGACACACTTTTATAGGCCGCTTCTGTAACTATTACAAAGCTACGCAAATGAACCCTCTCCAGTTACACGCTGCATTTTTGCTAAAGAGACAATTTTGTAATATCCTCGGTCCGGAGGAAAGCAGCCAGCCCTCAGCTCGGGTTCCCCCTGCTCAGGTGTTTCTGGGAATCCTCCTTGTCTCTGGGCAGCCGTCAAGAGGATGCTGAGATCCCAGCTGCAATAAAAACGAAGCTCTTAGTTGCTCCTCCCCACTGGCTTCCTTTCCTCAAATATATTCCATTATTGCTCTAAGCAAAGGCACAATTTGACTGACTTGTGCATTGCAGGTCAGCAAAGCCAGTGTATGCTGGGACGCACTGGGATTGCATGAGAAACAAGGGGTCACGATGCTGGGCAAAGCTGGGGAGGTGATGCAGCACCCCCGGGCAGTGTTGGCACCTTGAGCCCCAGGAGGACATGGGGAGATACTTCCAGAGGGAGAGAAATACGAGGGCAGCTCTCCAGAAGGCCCTGTGAGTCAGAGAGATGTGCAGGTATGGGAATAAAATTACAGTCTCAGGATCAACATGTGCAAAACATTGCATCCTTCTCCTCCGTCTTCTGAAAGCTAAGACAGGACAATTCCTTTGTTAAAATCAGTCCGGGCTGAATCTCCCGTGGTCTGTCCCATAGGGGTATTTGACAACCAAATGAACGTGCTTTCTGCCTTTTGAACGTGGAGTGCCACGCGGAGACGGAGCATCCAGCCAGCCTGGTGTTTAATCACACATCCCTCTGATCCTTGGTTTCAGTTTCACGCACTGCTGCTCACCGGTGCTAAAACAGTTTAGCTTAATATTTAATTAATGCTGTTCCATATTGTGCAGAACTGTGAGATTGGCTGGTGTTACCTTAAAGCCCACAGTTGTGGCACAGGCTAATGAGTCATTTCCAAATCAGTGCTCAGAGGTGCTAACAAGCTTTGCCCATAAATAGTTTTTGGATATCAAGGCTTTGCATTTTCCTTCCTTTCTTATGCTAGTGTTTAACAGTTGTCTTATTTCCCGTTATTTGCCAGTTCTGTGCAAATTGATGGGGCCAAGCTGAGCCAGGGAAAGCAGTGGAGATGCAGGGGGGCATTTTGCGGGAGGAGGATGTGCAATTGCATGGCCCCCCCACCCCTGCACGTCCCACCGAGCACTGGATTTTTTCTGTTCAGTAGCAGTGCTGGGTGTTGGAGGACTGGGTGTGCACAAGCAGTTCCCAGAGGTCCTGGGAACCCTCTCGTAGTCTACTGCCATGGGCAAGCTCGTTTGGCCCGTCCGTAGCCAGGATGTTTGCAATAGCACTGGGTCTCTCTTGCTCAGTCCCAGTGCTGGATGCATAAAGATGCTATTTCACTGTCTCTTCTGTTTTCTTCTCCTGTCTGACAGAGATGCTTGCAGAGGCAACGTCTCTCCGAGCCCTTGGATGGGGTAGGCTCGTCCTCGCCCTGGAGCGGGGAGCAGGGGACGGCTGTCCCCAAGCAAGAGGGAAGCGTGCGGCAGCTCACAGGCAGCTGGGTGTAGTTTGCAACAGGCACAGCTCATCCGTGCCCTGTGAATCCCCGCCGCTGACAGGAAACCGGTTGTTTCATTTCACCCAGAGCTTCCTCCAGGCACTGCCTCCAAGCCCAGGGTGCCTGTGTCACGCAGCGTGGTGGCACCTACCGTGCTGTTGAGTTTGCCCCAAACTAGTGGCTTTGCTGAGCGTAGCCCTCACCGACCTCTCACCCTGTACTCTGAACTCTTATCAGCACCCATGGGTGCTGCTGAGCTCTCCCTAAGGGCTGACCTTGCTGCTTCGAGTGTGTCAGGGCCATCAAAGGAAATATCTGTTCCTGTGTTCAGCTGGAGGCACAGCCGCAGGCGCTTTCTCCGTTCGTGTCTGTTGGCTTTGGTGTTAGCTCACTTGAGAAACTGCTTGGGTTCCCCCCCACACCCCCGCCAGGCTTTTAAGGTCCCATCGAAGCCAGCTCCTCACTCTAGTCATTGCCAGGCTATCAGATAGCGATAGTAAAAGTAACCAAACGAGACAAAAGCTCAGCATCCGTGTTGGAGGAGAGAGGCCATTAAGTAGCAGAATAAGTATTTATTGCTGTTGTATTAAAGGAACTCAGCAGCATAAAGAAAGCGCTGTAGTTTCAGGGCATTGATTTCCGTGCTTGGGAGTCGTGGGTGGCGTGGGGAGCAGCACAGCAAGACCATGGTTGGGCTTGTTTGCCGCTCTCGGTGCTTCTGCATTGTTGGGTTGCTTTGCTTCTACGCTCTCTTGCCTTTGCATCGTCTCCGTGTCCTGGAGAGGCGAAGGACCCTGCTCTGCCTTGGTCCTGGCTTGGGGTGTTTGCTGTAGGATGGGGACATCCGTATCACAAAGGGGACAGAGGAGCACAGGTACCTCCTTAGGCACAGACATCGGGGCTTAGGGTCCCCTAAGAGACACGTGACGATGTTCTCTCTGATACTCAGCTGCTCTGTAATAGGAAAAGACAGATTGGTGTCTTAAATATGGAGAGGGGGTGTATGCATCTGGCAAGCTTATGATGGTTTGACACGGTGCAGAGGTCTTTTACCAGTAGCTGTAAATCCACCCGAGTTACTCTTTTCTCCTCCTTGTCAGGGAACGTTGCTGGTTTTGCAATGACTGCCCACTGTTGTAAGGCTGCATGATAGCTGACATTATGCCGGCCCCAAAGAGCTCAAAATAAACGTGTTAAAATGATACAAGTCCTGTTCCCACTGGAAATCAGCAGAGGCTTTGCCAGTGACTTAATATTTGCATTCCCAACACGTAATGTGGCCAAATCATAGGTTTAATGCAAAATAACACTGGGTTTAATAACCTTGTTTTAAAAAGACCAGCCAAACACATACAGTGTAATGGCAGCGGTGCTTAGAGCAGCACATTACAGCTAATGGGCTTCGAGACGCAGTGGTGCTCTGGGAGCGGAGCTGGCCGGAGCCCTGGGACCAGCCTGAGTTATCAGAGCCCTGATACAGGCAGAGTCCAGGCTGTAAATCAGAGCAGCTGACGGGAGTGGGGGTGGTTTCACAGCGGCTGAGGATCAGGTCCAGAAACTCCCTTTCCTTTCTCTTCCCAGGGTCCTGTTCCTCTCTTCTTTTCTAATAGAATTTATCATCCAAGATCGATCTGTAGATGGAGCTTGCTCCCTGGAGAGCTGCTAGCAGGACCAGCGGCACCATGGGGAGCACAGGAGCCAGGAGAAAAATCTGCTTCTCCCCTTGCTCCCTCTCTGCTCTCTTGGGGCTTTTCTCCCTTCTGTTTGGGGATGACTCTTCTGCATCAGACCAATTTTTGCCCAGCTCTTCCTGTTCCCCAGGGAGCTTTGGGCTTTCAGTGCACTTGGAGTGACAGGAGGTGATGCTTCCCAGCCCTAGCGGGGTGGCACTTGCGGGCGGTACGGGTGCTCCCCCAGCCACGTTGTCCCTTTCCCCCCTCTTGAAGCCTCAGGAACGGTGAGGGGGTTAAAGGCATCGAGCTCACGAACACCCTTATTATACAGAAGTGTAATCCAGTGCTTATCAAATATGGATTTGTGAGGGTCCCCTGAGGACACGGCAGCCACAGATTGCAACTGCAAAGGATTTCTGGGCTGGGACACGAATGCTCCGGGCTGCCTCCTTGCTGTGTCCCCAGCGTGGCGAGGCTCACCCCTGCCCCGTGCCGCCGGCGGGGCTCGGTGCCGGGGCCCCTGGGAGAAAAGCCGCGGGCATGGGAAACGCTTCTGGTGCCCAAACGCTGCGTGGACCGCTGGGCTGGCTGGGAACGTATTTTAGACCTTTTTAGTCAGGTCTGTAAAAAAATGCTGTATGTACTCCAGCTTTTCTTTGGTGGATGCTGCGGTGAAGGCAGGCTTGCTGGGGAGTCGCTCTCTCCCCAGCTGCCTTGTAGGAAAATAACACAAAACTTTGGTGCGTGTTTCTCAGAGGAGGTTTTGGTTTTGGTAAAGGTGATTTCACCTGGAAAGTGCATCTCTGATGATGGGCTCTCGTTAGAGGGCTTAACCTCATTATCTTGAGAGGTGTAATCGCTCGTCCTGTAAAATGGCAGCAACCGTAATGCAGCCTGACATGGGCGCTCTGAACTGTGGCTAAGAGGTTGTGCTGGTTTTGGCTGGCATAGAGTTAATTTTCTTCATAGTAGCTGGGGGACAATCTGTGTCAGATGTTCACTTGAGATTATTTTAACCCTTTGCTACTTCCATGACCGAGGATCCCTTTAGAAAAGGAAGGAGCATGTACGTCCAGCCTTCCTGGCTGAATTTCAGCAGCAAAATCCAGCTTGTACCTGGTTTTCCTGCGTCCAGTTTGCAGATTGGAAGTGCAGCCCAGTAGTCCAGCCCCAGTGAGGCACACGGTCCTAGCATCCCTGGCCCGTTCTCCACCAAACCACTGTTTGGGCTTTAGGATGTTATTTACTACTTCCCTGAGAACAGCACTTAATGCTGCACACGCATCTTTGAGGCCAAGGGAGCAGCAAACCCAGAGGGGTGCTGGAAGCTGAGCAATTCTGTTGTTCCCCACTTGATCTGGCAAATGGGTTTGGTTTTACATTTCTGGTTTTTCTACCTCCTGTGATTTGACAGGTGCTCTGAAGCTCATCCGCAGCTCCGTAGCAATGTCACAAGTTGCTGATATTTCAATAAATCAAAAGGAAGTGGCAGTCAAGGATCCCTGGAATGGGTATTTGTTGGAGGAGGCTTTACCATACCTCCATCACTGAGTTCCCCATCTGTTGCGTGGTCCTTGCAGTGAAATATGGGGAGAGAAGCCTGGACACGCTGTCACGGGAAAACTTCCCTAGCTTTGATTTAAAATCCTTATCAAATACGTATCAGCTGAAATCTGCTCAGCTGGTGCCTCTCCAAACACTGCATGCCAGCAAACACCACGCTTCCCCGTCGCATTGCCTTTCCGCCTGGCACAAGCGGGAGTGGGAGGTGAAGCCGTGGCATCCCTGGGCAGGCAGAGAATAGCCGCAGGAAAAACCGTTCAGGCAGGCACTGGAAAGGCTCAAGCCAGTTGTCCAAACGGATTATTATTTAATAGCCCTCATCCTCAGCAGCCAGCTGAGGTCCAACTGGGAGGAGAGAGCCCTGGGTGTAAGATCCAGCTGATCTGATCCCTTAACGGGGCTCTGCCCACCCTTGGCATCCTAAGGAAATAATGCACCGTAGCTATGTCCAGCGATGCTGCTCTTGGGTACCCGGCTGTATCGGGAGCTGGTGATTTAAGGACTTCCCAGCAACATCTGTGGGACACTCAAGTGGCAGCAGCCCCGGCTCCGTGGTGTCCGGGGAGAGGGCTGGAAGGCAGCTGTGGTTTAACGATTGCTGCGCTCGCTGCACGTGTGCTATAAGGTCTTGCAGGTTTATGCACTAGGCAATAGCGCAAACAGTCGATCCAGAGCGAGCAGGTTGTGGTTTGTGTTGGCTCTCACGCTTGGGCCTTGGCTGTGCTGACTTTCCAGGGCCGATCTAGCTGAGGTAGGACTCATGGGAGAGGCATATGCAAACAGAGGAGATGGGAGGCTGGAAACTGCTGGTGAGACTTTGGTTTGCAAATACCAGATCCTGGTCGTGGCCAGCCCACTCTGCATGTGTGCAGCTGGGTGGAAAGCGCCGGGAAGTGCCCCGGGTGGGTCGGGATATTCGTCAGCAGGTGGAGAAGAGCAAACACGAGCTGACCGGCCACTGCCACATGCACCAGTGCAGCAACAGGAGAAAATGCAGGATACTCCAGCACCACAGACTGGAGGCAACGGGGTCAAATCCGAGTTGCTCTCATGGCTGCTTTTATTTTAGCAGCCTTGTCCCTGGGGCTCTTCACATCAGTGTTTTTACTACTGGATGCCATTGTCCAACTCGGAAATAATTTCACCCACTTGTCTCTGAATTTGGGGTCAGGTTTCTACCCACACAGAGGCTGGGGATGTTTGGCCTGAGGATTTCTTTTGCCCTTCATGAGTTTAGGGGCAAACCAGAAAATCACGCTGCATAATTTCAGGCTCTGAAACCACCAACCGCCTCCCCCCTCAGAAGGGTATGTGCAGAGCTGGCAACATCGAGGTCTCTACCCAGACTTACCGCCACTGTGCAGAGCTCCTGGTTCGCTTAGAAGCAAATACGCATTTGTTCTGGGAACGCATGACCTTGCCGGGGCTCAGCCCGGGCTGCGAGCCTGGCTGTAACCCCTGCAGCTCGCTGGGGCTCTGCAGGCTCGTGGAGCGCAGAGAGCTGGGGAGTTCCTCCTATGCAAAGTGTTCTCCAGCCCAGCTGGGTCTGTTTGTTTTTTCAAATGAGGAGAGAGTTCATTTGAGAGTTTTGTAGATGCACAGAGATACCATCAGCAATCAACAATGCTGGAGGAAATGGAAGAGCAGTAAGCGTAATAATTTTTTTTTGTCTTGCTTTATTTTCCAATCCATAATTCCTAAAGGAAAGTGTTGGCAATAAGGAAGAAAAGTGGTGGATTTCTTATGTTGGTGGTGTGGGGGTTTTGGCTTTTTTTTTTTTTTCTTTTAAAAACCCCCATTTCTTTACTCAGCCAGGTTTCTTGCAAAGTGACCAGTGAATGTGAGGAACCCACTTTGAGACTCGATTATTTTTTTTTTTTTTTCTTTCTTTTTCCTATGAAGCACAGAACTTGGTGCCTTTTAAATCAGGGTCTCCACGAGACCGCTGATGCTCAGCCTCAGATCACGTGCACAGCCCTTGTGCTCTGGTTCTGTTGATTCACGGCAATGATCTTATCGCGTGCGGGGCGTGCTGGTCGGTAAATGATCAGCCGGGTGGCTGGATTTAACTCATGTCTAAAAATACAAGGCAAACTGGAACCTTAGGGATGTGAAGGGCACCCCTCACCTTTCACGGTGAAACCACTAGAAATTTCCTGCTAACCCTCTGCAGGTTGACTGTAGAGAAAGTCTGTCTGTACATCACCGGCGCTGCATACCTGTGTAGCTCTGTTTCTGGCATCTTACTGTCAGCAGGATGTTATATATAGCTTTTATGGTAACGTTTACATGCTGAATACAGTTTTTTTTGGAGGAAATTGCATTGAGAAATGAGTGAAGAAGTAATAATAATCTGCATAAGCCCCTGTTGTTTAAGCCCACGGTCCTCCTCCTCCCGGAAGACAAACACACAGATGAAAGTATCGTTTTCCCAGGCAGCATGTTCAAATGACTTTGCTGACCCTCTCATCTGCCAGTGCTGAGCAGGGTGCTTTCCCGCGGGACACGGCAGCCCCGCGGCCGCCGGGGCCGGGAGGGCCCCCAGCGCTACCCCAGCTGGTGCGGTGGCACGGCACTCGGGCGTGATGCGGCTCGGGTCATCGTAGCCCTTTTGAGCGTGGTTCAAGGGACCAGCACTAATTGCTCCCGGTGTGCTCCAGGAGCCTCGGTCCTACTGGATTCCCAGTTTTAAGCAGCGAGCTAAGTTTTAAGAGGGGAAATCCAAACTCTGATCTTAGGAAATAATCGGCATAAATCTGATGGGAACTGATATCCCCTGGCAAGAAATGTGTTTTGATTTTACCATCTGCCTTGGGAAACAAAGCGTCTGAATTTCCAGGCTGCCATAAAAGAAAGGGGAGGTATAAATAACCAGTGAACTACAGTTCCACTTAGTGTCATATGTGTATTAGTTATATTAATATGTCCTCGTATTGCAGAAACAACGAAAAGCCGCAGCTGAGATCAGGGACCCCTTGTGCCAACTGCTGCGTGGGTGCGTAACGAGGCGGATCCTGCCTGGCCTAATAGAAAACGATAGCCGGGAGTGGCAGGAAATATTACTGGGTTTCTCTGCAAATAAGAAGCTGCTTTACAGGGAAAATGAGACACAGTTTAGCAAACACTTAAGGATTGATTTACTTCTAAGAATGTTGTTTAATCCTGTTGAAATTGAGAGGATTACTTACCCTTAAATGCATGCTTAAGCACTTCCCTGGCTGGGGGCTGGCAGGCTGGAGCGCAGGAGCTGTAAGAGGAGCTGGGGTTGCACTTGGCTTTTCTTGCTCTTGGCTGCTGCCTTAGCAGGAGTTGTTGTTGGAAAAATACTCCCTGATATTGGGACAGTAACTCTTCAGTCTCGTTTTCAGAGATGCCAAGCTTCATGGAGGCTTTATGTACCTGATCCGTCTAAGTGGGTCGCCTTGCTTATGTACCTGAGCATCGATTCGGGAGCCTAAGTGTAGCCAAGCCTGTCTGTGCATGCTGGCTCGTCGCTGGAACCAGGTCCCGGGCTTTGATGTGCCAGGATGTTCAGCGCTTGGAGCTTTTTATAAAAGAACAAAGCAAAAATTGTTGGCTTAGAGAACAGTGCACTTTTCTCTTAAATTTCCCTGGAAGTCAAACCCTGCAGTATAACCGTCTGATTCATAAACTGATTTTTGTACTTTAGAAGTCTAATAATAGACCGCAGAAGAGACTCATTCAATCAGTCTGGGACTTCCCTTGGACTATTTTTAAGCCCCGTGGAGCGGGGCTGGGGGTTGCCAGCTGCCTCTCCAGCCTCTGCACCCTGTTTGGGCTCGGTGTTTGCAGGTACCACTTGCTGGCAGTGATGCTCTGCATCGCGGTTCTGCCTTGATGAGCCCTGGAGCCTTTCATGGACTCTAACGATCTCAGTCTCACCTGCTTTCCCAAAGTGGGGAGAATTTTAGAGGTGGATGACTGCGGCATAGAGAGATTTAGTACCGTGGCCGAGCGGTGTTTTGAGTTGCTGACAATTTGGGGAGTAAGACCTGATTGCTTTGACTCCCGGTTACGTTTTAACGTGCTTTCTCCCGTTGCTGTTCATGTCATTTCTAAAGGCAAAGCCGACCTCATTTAAAAATGCAGATTGAAATGGCAGCGTGCACTTCAGAGTGCTGGGAGGGACGTGGTTCGCGCGGAGCTTAGTCGGGGCTGCCTTCCCCTTCCAAGGGGACTCAGCCCTCTTCACTTTCTGCGGTGCGGATTTGCTCAGGGAAGCGTGACGTTACCAGAAGCCACGTCTTTGCTTGATGCTCCTCAAAGCCGGAGCAAATGAGAGACCGGCCAGAGGTGGGGGTGTGAGAGGGACTTGGAGAGCCAGGCTTGCTTAACACCTTCCCGAAATGCAGGTGGGAGCGTTGCCGGCTGGCGCTGGGAGCTTGCAGCTTGCTGGCAGGAGAGCACGTGGCTGAAGCACCTTTTCCAGAAGTGACCAACTTTTCTCTGTGCTGCTTTTTTGTTAGATTACAGTAAAATGAGGAGCTTCACTGCATTTACGTCCATGGCACTAAATTCCTGCTTGAGAAAGTTTACAGTTTCTCTTCTAGTTGCACAGTAATTACGGTCTGTAATCAGTGGCTCCAGGGCATCCCTGTAAAACCAGGCATGCCGGGGCGGTGGTCTGGTAGCTATCCAGATGGGCTCTCGAGAGTGAGAAATAGGCCAAAATATGCTCATGACAGCAGTAGCAAAAAGTAATGCTTTCTCTAATTAAAAAAATCCTTTATCCGCATCCTCTGCTTAGAAGGAAATGTCAGGGACAACATCTTAAAAATCCAGACATGGAAGGGTGCTTTGGTAAAGCCCTCTTTTGCTAGAAGCATTGCACGGGGACAATAAAGCGTCCGAGGTGTGAGGAAGATTCCCTCTTGCTCTGGAGGTCCTTTCTGCGTTGAACTCCTGTTAGTGGCATTTTATACCAGGGAGAAACTTGGTCAAGTTTTGACGTTAACAGAGTCTCGATGGCCTTGCTGAATAATTCAGCATCTCTGTTCTCCATGTGGAAGTCAACCGCTAAATGCCAAACTGTGGCAGCTTCTTTGTTGCTGCCTCAGCTTTGGGTCCACACGTGGGGCATCGGCAGCTGACAGCCGGGTGGGATGGAATCCATGGCAATGGTAAAAGAAAAATAAGAGGGATGCAGGTTGCAAAAGTGTGGAGGAGAAGACAGGGTTTGGAGCAGGGTCTGCCGCGCGGGCTCGAGGGCCGTCCTGGGGAGCCGCCTGCGTGCGTCCCCCCTAAACAAGCCTGGTGCTTGCATGCCTCTTGCAGCGGGAAGGATTTGCACGAGGATCCACGGCGTGATTCAGATTGATGTTCTGGGACAATAATGTGGGAGGGAGAGAGGCTTCAAGTACCAGCGGCAGTCCCAGGAGAGAAGTCAGGCACGCACTTAGGGCGCGTGCTCCCCTGGGTGACTGATCCGGAGGTGGCTTAGCAAGCCAGGGAAGCAAGCATCCCTCAGCGGGGGTGCACGTGGTCCCTAAAGAAAGCAACGCTAATGGGTGCCGCAGGGCTGGCTTGGGTGCAGGGCAGCTCCAGGCGGTCACAGTCCCCATGGGTGTTGGGGTTTGTATGCCTGGAGGAGAGCTGGAGGCCCTGGACAGGAGGGACTGCTCAAAAAGTCCTTTATCTGTGTCCTGGACGCAGGCATCTCTCTTCGTTCCAGTGGATGGGAAACCAGTCCAAAAATAATAGGTTTGGTTTTTCAATCTAGCTTTAAAATGATGAATATGAGCAAGAGTAAAACATGTTTTAGATCTGTAAAGGACTAAAACCATTCTCTGTTTGTCTTCATTGAAAATTCTGCGGAGCAATTGAATCTTCCATTAAAAAAATGGGAGTTTTCTCCCATTTTCAGAAAAAGCTGTTGGCTTTACTGTTCCTTTTCACGATGCTGATGAAAATATTTTGTTGTTGAGTCACTTCTGGCTGTTTTCCCCCAGAAAAGGGCGATGGTCTGCACTCACCTCTGACAAACTGATGATGCATCTTTATTGAAATGCAAGAAGTCAAAACCAGTCAATCTTGGCAAGTTTACCTCAATAATATCATTTTGTGTGGGGAGAGACGAAAGGAATTGTGTAAACCTTTTGTAATAAAATACAAAGTAAGAGGGTTTTTTCAACGGTTCTCAGTGTTGCATAAAACCTATTGGAGCTAGTTTGGATGTGTTATATGAGTGGCAGGACGGAGTTTCCTCCATGGGTACCTTTATAGCTGAGGGTTAAATGTCTTTTATGCTCAGTGGTAAAACCAAAAGATGTGTTTACACTGATAGTGTCCTCCAAGCCCTGATGGTGACGTGCTGTGACACTGATCGGGGGGACTGGGGCACATCCATTTCAGCGGATGTTCAGGTCCAAATACCAGGCTGTGGGTCCTCGGGTTCCCACCAAACCTTCCTCTGCCTTCAGTAAGCACACCAACATCTTTTTCTCTCATTTCCAGGTGATCTCTGCAGTATCCAGACTCTCCTTCCACAGTATTGCTCAAACCAAAGGAATTAGGTAAGATCCTTTCAATGTGATGCTTTAAATAACGTTTCTCTCTCTCCCTTTCCATATTCCAAGTATTTAATCACATCAGACTCCCTAGAAGCGTTAATACGGTTGGGATATATTAGGGTTAAGCAGACATTAATGGTGCCTTTGGGATGTAGGCAGGGTACTTGGAAAATCACCTTACCAGCTGCTCAGGAATAGTTTACAAATAGAATAAGCGAAAATGGAATGAGTTGTGTGCAGTATGCCTGCTGGGGAGGGTAGCAGGGTGGGGTTTAGTGTCTCTTGCTGGAGGTTTTGCTCAGGTCCCCTCTGCAGGGGCTGTGCAGTGGAGGACCGGGGTCCCAGGAAAGCCAGCACCGCCCGTGTCCCTTTTGCCCTGCCCATGGAGCTGTGGTGTCACCCCGCTGTCCCCACCCGTCACCTGTCCCGCTCCCCGGTCTGTGCAGAAGTGCCCAGGTGGCCTTTCAGTCACTAACAGCTGGGAAATTACTTCCTGGCTTTGACAGAGGCACATTAGTGCTGGAGGGGTAATGGGGGTTAATAAGTAACCTGGCCCTGGCACCCAGGGTGGGCTGCCCTGCAGCCGGGGCTCCTCCTCCTCTGCTAATTGAGGGAGCAATGGAGAAGGGATTAAAACCAGCAGACAATCCTATTAAGCAGAGCTGTTATCCTGGTCTTTGTTCAATTCCCTGCAAAACTGGTTTGCAATTGGTTTACTTGTTAGTGTCCATTTTTATTGTTAATCTGGCAAGAGACTCTCATTAGGACCACAGATGTAACTGGGAGGAGTTCTCAGCCTAAAGCACCTTTCCTCCATTTTGGGGGGATTTTGTGCATTGTGGTTTTTTTCCCCCAGCTATAGAACACCTTTCCTTTTCTCCGCAGAACGTGTCTTGCTGCTATTCTGGTCAGGGTGTAGCATGGCATAGGTCTGCGGCTGCATGCCGGGGCCGGCCACAGCCACAGCCAGGGGTGGGGATGCAGGCTGGATGGGGCCCCTGCGTTACTTCTAGCCCTGCCACCCATACCCACACCCCACGATTTCCACTGTTTGAACTTACTTTCAGTGCCTTAACTGCACTGGTATTGCTGGAGGGGAACAGCTTTTCACGTATAAAACAAACTGGGAGCCTTCCCATCTGTTAAACAGGAATCTGACAGATCCCACCAGGACTGGGGGGAGATTCAGGGGGTGAAGGTTTATGAAGCACATTGAGGAATAAAGACGTGCTGTAAGTTAGGGACTATTTAATATTAAGGATAGCCCTGAGTCCGGAAGAAGCCTGCAGTGATGATTATTTTAAGGGAAAAGAACAGCCAAGGCGTTTGGAGGCAGGGAGTGATGGGGGAACCCATGTGCACAAGCTGCAGTGTCTTTGCCAGGGCTGGGTTTAAGTCTCGGGGCATCACTGGAAGAGGCTGCAACGTGTCACCACTGGCAAAGCCCTTCCCGTGGCAGGGAGGTTCTGGTGTCAGTTCAGAGGATGGATGAGCCGGCTGTCCTCTGGGAAGGCTGTGGCTGAATTACTGGTATTTGTGTTGAGGTCTCTGGCTGCCAGGGATGGGCGGGTTGGGCGACAGCTGGGAGCTCGGAGGCTTTGCTATTCTTGTGGATAGGTGGCTTTTTCTCATCCGTTTTACAACCAGCGTTTATGGTTCCCACTAAAATCCCTTATCTTGGAAGCCTTTGGCACCATAATTACACAAGAATAGCACAGAGCTTAGTGGGTCTTTGCTTCTAATTCTGTTTTCCTGCGTATTAACCCTGCTTCTCCTCCCCATTGCCAGCTCTGCAAGAACAGAAAATGTTGTCGCTCTGTTAGCTGGAAAATACCCCCCCCACCCCGGGGGTGTCCCTTCCCATCACCATTGGCCCCTGCAGTCAGAGAGCCCTCGCTTTGTCCATTGCTGCATGTTTTTCCTTTTAATTAGATCATTTCTTGCTACACCATCCCAAAAGCCTCAATAACAGAAACTAATCTCAGATGAATTAATTTGATCTGTGGGAACCAGCAGCAGCCCTGGCTCCCCGAAGGGACTGCTCACGGCACCACCGCTGCCCCTCCGCTCTCTGGGATCCCTGCTGATGTTTGGGGTCCCTACCCTTCCCTCCCCCGGTGAAGATGCTGCCATTGAAATAAATGGGAAAAGCCTTGTTGGCTTAGGCACGGTGCTCAAAAACATGGTAAATACAGTGCTGCAATTAGGATGGTATATGGATTGTGTCGTCTTCAGCCCGTAGCATGATTGTGGCTCCAACCCCTCTTTAGGGTCTAAAACTTCAGGATCATGCAAATTAAGAGTGAAATAAATCCCTAAGCCTATTACTTGTCCTTAAATAAGTTTCATGGTATGCAGGGCAGAAAAGTAAAAATCAATCTTGTATGCTATTCAGTGAAAAAAAAAAAATAGTCTTTCTGTCTAATCACTTCTGGATATATGAACCTTGCCAGAGAAACCTTGTTTCACAGAGTAAATCAGATAGCTATCAGGATAGCTATGTTGAGATGACAGAGTGTTTCTTCCAAGAAACAAGCTACAAGCAGCAAAACATGGCAAAAAAAAGATCGTGAATGCAATGTTTTGTTTGCAGCACATTAGGCTGGGCTTAATCTATTGCAGCTGTAGCTACAGCCTGTGCTGCGTCTTTCCTCCTCCTGCTCTGTTCTAGTCCCAGTTGCAGGTTTCGGAAGTCCTGCAGAAAACAGTGTCACTCTCCAGCGTGGTGCATCGCTGACTTACCTCCTAGCAGGCGATGGTCTCCGATGATGGCAAAGATAGATTTCTGTCTTGCACGAGGCTGTGCAAACAGCACAGATGATGTTTCCCCACTACTTAGAAGCGTGTAGTTGCAAGGACCACCACCACCACACGGGGTTATTTTTTGGGTAGTGCACTGTGCATAACAAGCACCTTGATGGACGAGGCATATTGGTGCTTCCTAGAAAAAAGCACGTTTTCTGTCTTTAATTTAAGGCATTCAGAGGAAAGATGGTTTTGTGGATAAAGATACATGCTGAAGGGAAAGCTGATACACAAAACTATGTTCGGATCTTGGCTCTGCCCCAGGTGCTGTACATGGCCCTGGGCAAATCCCTTAGCTTTGTATGTCCGATTTTCCCCTCTCAGAAATGGGGAGGTGAGAAATGCATTTGTTCACCTGGTTTGTTGGAGGCAAGACCTACCTCCTCGGTGGGCCCAGGCAGCCTTCGGCAGCGCTGCCTTACGGTCTTGTTTGGGCGCACAGGTTCTGCAGTAATGTGATGATAACCTTTTCCTGGGGTTTTCGTCTGTGCGCCGTTTTACAGGGCTGTATGTGGGGACAAAGAAAAGATCCTCATGGTGTAGCATTGCCCATCAGCCAAGGAGAGGGGATTTTTTTTTAATTGTTGTTGTTTCTCATCCTTTCCTCCACCTGTCTGGAGGACTGTCAGCAGTCGCAGTGAGAAGTTACCACCGTGCTCCTTGCCCATCCGTGGCTGTCTCTGAACAAGGAACCTTTATTTTACAGCCAGGACGCCAAGAGTTTCCACAGCAGACCCAACTCGCGGCCCGTTAAGTCCGTTACCCCATTTCTCACGGGGCTGGCGCTCAGTTCTTCCAAGTTAGGTGAGAGGATCTGGCTGTACAGGGGTACTGTGCAAAGGTTCTCCTGTGCTCTGCAGCATGAGTTTTCATTCCCTTTTTGGGTTTTCTTGAGCAAACTCGGCTGCCTGGAGGACAGCAGGACTTCTTGTTGCAGGTGCCAATAAACCAGGATATTTTTTTTTTTTTTTTTTTTTTCCTTAAAGCTTTTTTTTCCTCAAGGCTTTCCTGCTGCTGCCCTGGCTGTTCTCTCTTGCCCGTGGTACGTCCCGGCGTCCTCTGGGCTCGGGCCGTTGTCCACCTCGTGTGAGCGAGCTTGAATGTGGGCTGTGAGCGGAGGGGCATGTGTTTTTTCATCTCCCCGAGATACATGTTTTTCCTGGAAACAGAGTTTTGCAAGCAAAGCAGGAGGTTAAGGAATATTGGCTCATGCTGCCTGCATGCATTTTTAATGTGTGCACAGTGAAACCATCTGAAAATGGGAAGGAGTTAGCATGTTCAAAGGCCTTTTACTGAGGCCCTTAATCTAAGTAAATCCTTTATATATGAAGTGGAACTCTCAGTGACTTTCTTCAGAAGGCACTGCAGTTACTAATACAGATTTCAAAACATTTGCAAATGGGGAGGAGGGGCGAGTCCTGTTTGTCAAGAGGAGGTTTTCTCCTGCAGGAGCAGTGGTGGTGCTTTGGCCGGAGGGTGGAGGGAGGGAGAAGGGGATGGTTGTGTTTTTCCCCATCTTGGGGGCCAAGGCAGGACCCCTCCGGTCTGTGGCACGGCACAGCTACCTGGGGGCAGCTGGTCAGAAGAATAAGTGACATTAGTTTTACCTCCAGGCAAACAGAGCGAGGCCAGCCCATTGCCCTGGGCTGAGGTTTACCTTGCATTTAAACAAATAAGTACAAGCCAAAATGCTGGTTTTCTTGGCATTTACCCTCTGCATATCGCACGCCCTGAGGTGACGGAGCAGATTTGCTGGCAGTCCAGGGCAAGCCCTTGGCTGGGAGCAGCCTGTTGCCTGCCTGCGGCTGCAGGGCAGGTTTGATCTCGGAGCGGAGAGGTGATGGCGCTTTGGATGCCTGGGAGTGCCCTGAAAGTCCTGTACACTAGGAGCTGGGATTTGCTGGTTTGCTTACAGGAGGCTGGACACGTCAGCGGAGGAGAGAAACCCTCCTGGCTCTCCAGGGTAGGGGCTGGCACTGGTCCTGATGCGTGCCCGAGCCCCTGGGTGCCCTCCACGCCAGCCGATCCAGTGCCGAGCGGGTGTCAGGGCTGGGGTGCCCACAGGCACCCTGTCGAGTGCAGACCACCACCACCCAGGCCATCGTGTCCCCGTTTTGCCCATCCCTACAATGCAGATGGTGAGTTGGGAGGAGAGAAACTCCACGCTGGGATTAGCCCAGGTTGGAGCTGCTTCTGGTCAAGTTCAAGGCAGCTAAATGAGCTGTACCAGCATCTTCCCATCAGTGGGGATTTAACCTAGAGGAGACTTTCCTACCCCCGCTGCTTTGCCTGCAAACCCCGTGCCTTGCTGACGAGGTTCAGTATTGCTCAGCTTTACCCAGGTAAACTATTAAAACAGACTGACGTGCTCAAAATGAGGTTTGCAGCGTTATCAGCCCTGGAGTTTCTGCACTTAATGGCTTGCCAATAATATCAGGATGTGCGTGGGGGTGAAAGGGAGGAGGGATGGGAAGGGAGAGTCACAAGCGTCCCGCCTGCACCGTTCACCGGGTTGTAATATTACCGTGCTGAGCGAGCGGCATTCCTCAGTGTGGTGGTGGTGCCGGTGCCCTGCCTGCCTGCAGGAGGGGGGCGGGGGGGGCCCAAATGGAGCTGGACCTGTGCGGGCAGCCCTCAAGCCCCTGCCCTGCAAAATGTGCGTGTCTCTTTGCTCCCAGTGTGTGTTGTTCACTGGTCAGCTGTGTTTGATCTGGAAACTCCCCCGCGCTTCATCCACCAGTTCAGAATTAAACCTAGAGTTTTGGCCAGGTTTCATGACTTTAATCCATTTCCCGGTCTGACCGAGCCCCACTACGGTGTGGGGGTACCCTTATGTTTGCAGTGGGGGGGACCTTGTGGAGGAGACTTTGCAATCCTGCTAGCAAAACCTGCTTCTCGCAAAAGATGGGATGGCACAAGTCCCAGCGTAGCTGATCAGACGTACCCCTTGCTGTCCTGGAGGAGAGAAGGGAGATAAGGGGAAATCTTTTACGGGATTTGCAAAGGTTCTCCAGCATGGTGGAGGCTTCATGCTGATCATAGTTGGTCTCTGGTCCCCCTGCCCCTGGGGATGTTAGCTCAACGCAGGAGGCGGATCCGGCCCCGTGTGAAAACGGCAAGCGATTAGAGTCGTTAACAATGAAGTTCTGGGGTGTCTTCTGGTGTGGAGGTAGTTATGGGACCTCTTCTCCTGTAAGGTTGGTTTTACAAGGGCTGTTTTATTCATTGCCGGTGTGCGCTCTGTAATTGCACTCTGCCCATTAGGTTTTTTACTGCTGTTGTGTATCCATTGTACGCACTGTAAGTGTTGCTATAAAATGGATATAGAAGGCTGTGGAAGGAATCTGTGGCTGGAAAGACATACAGTTGCTGTGCAGCGCTCTCCTGTGCTCCAGGGCATCTGGGACTGGGACCAGTCCTGGGACTTGACCACCAGTCCTGACCAGCACAAATCCTCAGAGGTTCCACCACAGACCTCGCAAGCAGGGGGTCGAGTGGAGATGGTTTCCTGTGACCTTCTTTAGGAGTGACCACAAAGCTTCTTCCTTTGTCAATAAGCAGGATCCTTGGCTAAAAGCAGTTCCTTTCCAGCTAAAAATGTTTTTAACACATTTATTTTGGCAAGTATGTATCCTCACGGACTTGCTCCTGAGAGAGTCTGAAAAATATCATGGACATGTTTTCCTGCGCGGCTGCTTTGTAGGCTTGGGAGAAGCTGAGGTCACCGCGTAAGCATCTGCTAATAAAAACAAAGGCAGTTTCTCTCGCCCCCTCCCCACCAGCAGCTTTGCACGATGACGATACAATTTTGATGTGCGCAGCTCTGCTTAATAGTCACGTGTGGGGCTTGCTGGTTTTTGGGGTGCACCTGCCTTGTTGTTCCCCATCGACTTTGCCAGTGTAGTGCTTCCCTCCGGGCTCCCTCGTGTCGCTGGCCACCCTCGCACCATCTCGCCTTTGGGTGCCACAGCAAGGCATATAAACAGCCTTCTCTGCTGCGCGGGGTCAGTGCTAGGCTGACAATCAAAGGTGCTGGAAGGGTCTCTCTGAAATGCAGTCCTTGCCCCAGGTATGGAGAAGGGCTTCAGGCTCGGCTGGTCCCAAATGGGGGGCTCGGAGGTGGGGGGCTCCTGGTGCTGGGAGACAGAAGGGCTCAGGGCTGGAGGCACCACCATGGGCTCTGCCTGGAGAGAAGTGTACTCAGGTGCTGTGGGACAAACCATGTCTCTTTGCACCCCACCGGAGAGGGGGAAGCACATGTCTTTTTATTCCTTGTGGACCCCCGAAAGTGCTGCTCAGCCCAGGCGGTCTGCTCGGATCTGGTTTACGTTGCACAGTAGGACCCTGCTTGGCTGGGACATGCTGGCGGTGCTTTCCTGCAAACAGCCAGCAGTGCTGGCGCTGGTCTGGAAGCAAGTAGAAATATATGTTTAGGTAGTTATTTGTTTTTGTTGGCACGTGTTTCATAGGATTGCAGCTGCTCAGGTACAGCAGAGAAACTGCTGCTCGGACTACTAAAAGAATTCCTTGTGCTGCTTTGCTACAAGTTAAAAATGCGGGGGTTAAGGTTTTTGTTTTAACAGCGTGTTTTCCAAAGTTAGGCAATTGCGGAGCCTTGTGGGGACGTGGTTAAATACTGTGGGGTGCGTCCTAGGTCTTTCTTTACGTCCTGGCTGTCATTTATCTTTATGCTCCCCGGGTGAGCAGTGCCATCTGCCCGGAGTGAAGGTGCCCTGAGCTTGGGTGAGTTGCGGCGGCTCGGCGGGGCGAGGGCTCTGGCCGCCTCCCTCCGTGGTGGCTGCAAACCCCCTGCCCCGGTGCTGGCCTCGGCAGGGCATTACTGCAGTTTCAAGCCAGCAGATGAGCTGCAAGAGCATCCTTCCTCCTCCCCAGCCTGCTGCTCACGCATTCCTGGTGGAACCAGGGCCACAGGGACGTCCCGCCGGGAGGGAGGGCTGCCCATGTCCCCGCTCGCTACACTAGCCCTTGATTTTCAGCCATGGCATTTTCAAATCTAGTTTTCTCCTGAGCCAGAGAGCTGGGCCAAATCGTTTCCTAGGGACTGGTTGTGCTGTTACCCCAGAGGGTTTAGATTTTTTTCCCCTTTCTTTTTGAGAAAGATGTTTCTGGATTCCCCTTTTGATTTTATCCATCTGTTATCATCAACGTGGAGCTGAAGTGAGGAGAAAATCATACCGCTTTCTTGAGCGAAGCATTGGTACATGAGAATTTTTTAAAAACGCGATAATGTGTTGAAACATAAAATTATATGAGCTGTTACTTTCTTATCTTATAGTCTCCACAAATACTCAGTTCAGATTTGAGCTAAAGATAAAGCAGGGCATGCAGCTAACCCCTGGGCACTCTGCAGTGCACTGTGCTAAATGCTGTAAGTACTCTCCTGCAAAATCATCATCTTTGTGCTATCTGATGATGTAGCTTGCTGTTTCCCCACTGAATTTCTATCAGAATTAATCTTGCGAGAATTTTTGCAAGTTCCAGACCACAAATAAAAGCAAATAATAATTTTTCAGAGGACATGTCTAAACTTTGGCACAGCATGAGGTGCTTCTTTCCAGAGATGAGTAATGTAACACAATAGTATGATTTTAATTAAATTCAGCAGCTTTTGGTATGCTCTGATGTGTCTTGATCTGCAGGGAGAGAATTGATTCCGTTCTGCTTTATAAAAATGGCTCTTGGGCATTAGTAGCGTAGTTTTCATCCATCTCGCAGCACTTTACCAAAATCATTCCCTGACATTGTTCCCATTTCACAGATGGGAACCAAAATGCAGAGGTGCTGCCTGGGTCGAGAGCGGGGCTGAAGAAGTGGCTCCAGGTCACCTCTTTGCTCGTCCCTGGTCAGCTCAGAGCCACCTCTTGGTACATCAGTAAATTAAATGCTGCTTTAATCTGCCTAATCCCACCAAAGCCGATGATGAATGCATTTCCAGTTGTATGTAAACATCTTGCAAAACCACATGGTTTTCTTTGGATGGCTTCAGGAGTGCTGTGCTCATGAAGGCATGACGGCCTGCACGGGGGACTGCTACGGCTCCAGGGTGCCAGAACTGATGGCTGATGGGGGACCCATGGGGACAGGGTGATCCCATGCTCAGGGAGTGGCTTGCCATCCTGGAGAAACAGAGGAGTTAAAAAAAAGGGGGAAGGTTGGAGCTATCAAAATGACGTGCTACGAACAGCCGAGGTCTGAGCGCTTCCCCTGGAGAAAGGTATTTTGGGGATTGAAGCAGCACTAAACCTCAGCAGTGGGACAGATGGGCTCATCTGGAAGTACGGGAGCTGAAGCCAGCTCCTAACCCACCACCCAAACTCGCATGGGAAGCACAGCCTGAAGCCCAAAATCTTGGTGAAATTGCAGACTCCCCTGGCTTTTCTTTGTATTGCCAAGATGCTTTCTTCGAAACGGGGTTGTCAGAGGATCGGAACACCCAGCCACGGCTTTTGTGAGCTACCACAAGGTATAATTATGGTCTGTAGATACCGTGCTATGGAAATATTTTTCTGCCAGATCTGAGCCAGGAAGACTCAGCACAGCCCCATCCATCCCAGCAGAGCTGTAGAAGCTCCTTTTTTTTCAGCTCGAGGCTCTGGTGCTTTCCATTTATGAAGAAATCCCTCGCAGAAGGGGCAGCAGATGGGAGCAGCTCAGGTTTCACGGGTGTTACACACTTCGCCTGCTTTTTAAATCACTGAAGTGTGCTCGCTGGACGTAGGAAAATGGGGGAAGATGATCATGCTGATGTTGGGAGGCTGGAGTCCTGCTCCCGGTAAGGGGTGAGCCAGCTCCTTTAGTCTCCTGTGGGTGTTTGCACAAGTCATGAAAACCTCCTTGCAGATCTGCCTGTCAGACGATCTCAACTGAGAGCGGCCTTGGATGGGCACAGCTCCGTGGGACGGAGGGCAGTGAATGGGACATTTCCACCCTGCCTGCTTCTCACCAGGCTTTCTGTTCCCACGGCTGGTGTTTGACCCCAAGAAATCAGAATGGAGACAGGGAAAATAGAAGATAAATCATGCCGGATCCTCCCTGCTTTGTCACACGTGGATTTGAGGCTAAGATGCTACATTTCAAAATTATCAGACTGAGGCTGACCCATCCCTGACCCTCTGTATTCTCTGTGACGGTACCACAGAGGTGAACAGCTGGCTTCAGTTGCTAGGACAAGGCACCCAGATGTTGAAATATGTTCATAAATAAATAAATCTTTCTGCTTGTTGCTGTTAGAATTGCAGCCTACCTGGCTCTTCCCATTAAATAATTCAGAGGAGAGAGCAGCCAGGCAGTGCATTGAGCTGCGCCTTCTCCCCGCAGAGAGGATTCCTGCAAGGGAGCGCGCAGGGGCGGCTGATGAAGATACGGCGTGGGATGGACCGTGGGGTAACCCGAGTGACTGCTGAGAGCAAAGGGGGGGGGGGGGGGTTGCATTAGGTGCCTTGTGAAATATTAATTGATTATCCCCCGTGTGGTGTGCTCTGGCTGTGGACTGCTCCTGCCTTTCCTTGCGAGAGCGCGCTGCGTTTGCAGGGCGCTGTGTGCTGCGCGTGTGCAAGCTCTCCAACCCAGAAAGCAGCCTAAATGTTTTGTAAGATCAAGGGGGTGCTTTGCATCGCACGTCGAGAACGATCATCTGCTCTAAGCCTTGTCCTCAAGAGGAGAAGCTCGCTCTGAACTCCGTAACAAATTACTTGGTCTTTCCTTCTCTTTTAGGCTCTAAAACACACACAATCAGATTGATCCTACTTCTGTTCTCTTCTTTGATCTCTGGAAGCGATGCTGTTGAATGCCGTGGGGTTTGTCTGTGAAGAAGTCTACTCTGGGAGGTTTATTATCTCTAAGAGCCTATTCCAGCGGTGTTTGATGTTGCTGGGGCTTTTGCTCTTCATCTGAGTGGGATCAGGCTTGCTGCAGCCCAGGCGCGAGCTGGGAGGATAAATGGCTCGGCAGGTGGTTTTTCATGACGGTGGAGTTAAAAACAAAGTCTGGTGCTTAACTAATGATATTAAATAAGACACACTTTCAAATGAATTTAAATGAACTGGGATCTCTGCAAACCTGTTGGGTTTCAGTGGACTCAAAATACTTATCGCTGTTGAGCATTCCCAGCCATAGCATTTAATACTATGTATGAAGTTGCAATGCACCTGGAGATCTGTAACAATTTCCCAGGGAATCGGTAGCTTTTAGACCCCTTGACTTCCAGTGTTTCTGCTGTTTTTAAAAAAAAAATGACGACATACAAACGGGTCCCAAGCAACGCAGTTGCTCTTGGGGAGCTGATGGCTGGAGAAAGTGCAGCACCATCATGCAACCAGATGGGGATGCTTCTCCCTGCATGGTTGGGGCCAAGTTGATGATCTGTAGAAGGTGTCTAAATGCAAGTCCTGTGCTGGACCTGGATGTGCACAAGGGGGGAACCCCAGTGAGAAACAGTGGGTTAAAGGTTCACCCAGCTGGCTTTTCTTAAGAGTTGTCTTGACGTGGATCTGGTGGGCAGGAGCGAGAGCAGGGCTCTCCTTCCCCGGCCTCTCCCCACCACATCACATCTGTTTCTGCAGCCAGCTCAAGTGGAAAACATCGCCCCGAGATGAGCCTGGCCCGCAGTGGGGAGCCGTGGAGGTGATCTGATGGGAAGCGGCAAAAGCAGCAACATGGGGAATAATTGATGGGACAGGGCTGGAGTGGGCAGTTCACCCCGTGCCTCCTGCTAGCACTGCCCTGACCACCCCTGGTGCCGGTGCGAGTCTAGGTAGAAAAGTGTTTAATATGTTCTTGTACAGCTGGCTGCTGGAGGTTCATCCTCATCAGCTCATCGCTGGAGGATTAATTTTTCCTGTGTTCAGCGAAGAAAAATGTCAATAGATATATAAGGGAACTTAAGACAAAAGCAGGGAGATATTTTAAATAATGGCCATAATTAGTAGGGCTAAATTAAATTATCTTGTTGCACATATGGCTTTTGGGGAAGAGCAAGGACCGTTTGGGCAAGAGCTGCCCAAAGCCGGTGGTGCGGTCGCAGCCCCGGGTGACTTGTCCTGCAGTCTGGCACCCTGTTTTGGAGCAGGGGAGAGGAGCTGTGGGGAGATGGCAGCCCTGCTCCAGCAGCAGCGACGTGGGGGCACGGGGGGCCTCTGCGGAGCCGCTTGCGGCATGGGCAGCTGGGGAGAGAGGCACGAACAAAGGGCAAAGCCAAGGCTTTCTCCAAAAAGCCGTCCTTCAGCTCCAGATTTTAGATGGTCCATTTAGTAAGCCTCTCCTCGGCGTGACTTTCCTTCTAATTGCATTCTGTGCATCCTTATTTAGCCATTAGCTGCTCTTGTGGAGATACAGGTTATTAATTCCTCCCCTGCCCTGACTTTCACTCCAGTGCTTTACCAGTGGTCAAGGTGAAGCTGGGAGGGCTGACGGAGCTGCTATCTCCATGAAACTCTCGTTAGAAAATATTTTTCTCTCTTTTCTGTCTCCTTGTCTTACATGGGGGGCGGTTTATCACGGGAACTGATTATACCTCAAGCCCAGATTTATGGTTGGAAATGCGTGCCTGTGATTGTCATATTCGTTACGGGTCTTTTACTTCTTTCTTTCTGGCATGGTGAGCACTGGAGAAGGAAATAGAGAGTAAGAGCAGAAGATGTATGTAAAAGAAAGGAGGTCATGTCTTCTGGTGGATTTTTTGGGGGGTTATTATTTTAACAAGTGGTGTTAAAACAGAGGTTACCTCCCACTTCTCCTTTCTTGCCGGAGCTGTGCCGGACGGTGTAGCCCTGCGGCAGCGGCTGCCGTGCCCCCTCGCCTGTCAGGGCTGAAGTCCGAGACGGTTCCTGTGATCGGCTCAGCCACGTGCAGGAGGAGCTGGTGGCTTTTTTTGTCTGCGCTTGACATGGCTTTTGTATTCGTCACTAATCCCCGGGCGACAGCAGGGGGGAGGAAATGCACGCAGACACGCACGTTTTGTAAAGATCCTGGGTGCCTCCTGGTCTCTCGCTGCACCCTTATGCTTTGAAGCTTCTCTCCGAAACGGGCTTCCCCCGACGTCTCGCAAATGCACGGGCAGCTGTTTGTGGCAGATGTTGGGGTGTTGGGACGATTGCCCAGTGGCACCTGCCTTGCAGTGAGACTGTGAGAGCAAGCACAGCCCCCTCTGCCCTCCCCACCCGTTGCTCTCCTCCCTCCCGCGTTGCCGCTTTGCACGTGGGCATGGTTAGACGTAGCAACCTTGGGTGCTGCTTGGTTCCCGTGGGTTTGCATCTCGTGCAGAGGCACGGCAGCCCTGAGAGATGGTGGAGCGTGAAACTGTCCCGCGCTGTGGCTGGGGTCACTGCGGCTCTTTCCCTTCCTGGGCTCGCCACCCGGTCGTGGTTTTAATTGAACTCGCTGCAGGCTTGAGCACTATTTCAAAACACTTTGTCTGAAGCTGCTCACCAAAGGAAGGGTGAAGTATAGCAGAGGAGGGAAGGCAAATTAATGCCAGAGACAGGATCCAAAACCAGCAAATTCGGAGGCTCGCCAGGCCACGCATTAAATCGTTCAGGAGAGGTGATCTGTCACGGAACCAGGAGGGTGGGAGGGAAGAGGAGGAAATTGCTCTTGGGGGCAGTTAAAAGTTCGCGTGTATCCGGATTTGCTCCCTCGCGGCATCAGCATCCCATCCTCTGCCCCTCTTAGCCTGGGGACCCCCGGCTGCCTTCTCTGCAATGCCTGCCGGGGCCGGACCGAGCTGCCCTGCTGCAGCCCCTGTTCCCTGTGCTCCGGCTGGAGCAAGGCTTGCTGTCGCTGCGGGGAGCCCCAGCCCGAGGCAGCCGTAGTCGCAAGGTGCATCCAGCCCCAGCAGAGCCTGTAGCCCACCGTGGCCCCGTGCCAGCAATAATACATTGCGTTTAATTAAAGCAGTATTTTTCATCTCCTTCATGCATTATTTGGTTATTACTTCAGAATGAGCCAAGGAATTCTTGCTTTCCCCCCACTCCCTCCCTTTCTCTTTTAATCTGCTTTCTCCCCCCTTCCTTTTGCCCTTTTGGTGTCCTTTCCCTCATCCCCAGGGTTTTAACTTTTTTCAGCTATCACAAAGTCAAGATGAGGAAGCCCAGGTTTTGTAAGGACTCGTTCATTCTGGTGGGATCGGCTGCTTGCAGCAGTGGGAGAACGCCGATGGGATGTGGCTCGGTGTGCCCCGGCCGTGCCCCGGCCGAGCGGGGCAGGAGCTCGCAGGTAGAAAGGCTCCATCACAGCTGGAGGAGAGGGTGGTTCTCCGTCTCAATGAGTCCAACACCAAACTTGAGTCAGATTTCTACCGGGTTGTTTGTGCAGCACCAGCACAGCGGGGAGCAGCGGCTCAGACACGGGGTCTCGGAGATGCTGTTAGACGATGCAGCTCCTCACTTCGGTGCTCAGATGGTGCCCAGCGGCGACCCAGCCTCACCACCTGGTTTCTTGTCCTGCCGTGCCAGCGCTGCCGGCGGGAAGCAGCGGAGATGATGACCTCCTGGAAGCTAGTGCCTCAATAGGAAAAAAATAGTATTTGCAATGAATATTTTGTTCTGAAACACCCTCTGCTCAACAGGATGCTCGGGGCTGGGCTGAGTTCAGCTGGGGCTGCAGGGGATCTGCTGCGAGGGGTGAGACACCAATAACGCTGTCATGCCTCTCCTTCCCCAGGCCCTTCCCGTCGGAGGAGACCGCAGAAAATGACGACGACGTATATCGGAGCTTGGAGGAGCTGGCGGAGTAAGTGGCCGTGTCTTCTCACGGGGAGGGGACACGGAAAGGGAAAAGTTGCAATGTAGTTCCAGCAGAGTCAGATAAAAATTGACAGCGGGGCTCGGAGAGCTGGGCTGGCCGCTTTGATCATCTTGCCAGGAGATTTTTGTGCTCTTACAATAGTCCATCTTTTTCCACGTAGAGCCCTGGGAGACATCACTGTTAATCGGTCTGAGTTTACGAGTGGCTCGGTGGGGGGTGAAGGGGGCCAAGCCCGCGGGGAGCCCCTCCGCCCGCTAAATCCCATCGTTAGCTGCAAAACCCCGGGATGTAGTTCATTCTCTGAGCCGACCGAAGCTGAGCCGCTCGCTGGGACTGGGGTACCCATTGCTAACTCAGCGCTGGACACCCCCCCACCCCCTCCATGGTGTTTTTGGGGCTGCATGGGTGCTGGCACGTGGGTCTGCATCCCCTGTGAGTGATTTTTGGACCAGGCCAGCCAGCCCCAGGGCAGTCCCTCGCAGGGTACCCGGCCTGCCTGATGCTGTGGTGGGATGCGGGGCGATGCCGCTGGGCTTTCTGTGTCTATATTTGTCTGGGTCTCTGGTGTCTGTGTTTTGCTGCCCATGGTGATGATATAACGGGCTTTTAAAAGTAACCTTGAACTACAGTGTATATGGTGAAATGCGGGCGCTATCGGAATTCGATGGCAGCGTTCCCGTCAGCCAGGGTTTTACTTATGAAGTGCAGTCTGTTTCATATGGAGGGAAAGCCTGTATGGGTGGATATGTGGCTTTATACAGTTAAATATTATTGTTCCACAACATAAATAATAAGGCTTCTTAATCCAATGAGTTCCTTATGGCTTCAGTTATTACAAAAGTAAATCATAAATTACTAGTCAAGGGAATGGAGTACCCTGGAATCCCCCACTCGTGGTTTGCTCCCAGCAGCTACAGTTTAATAAAATTTTAACTTATAAAGGGATCCTTTCAAGAATAATATTCCCTTCTCCCCCACCCCCACCGCCGCCAAAGTTCTCAAAATCCCTTTAATATTGGGTTTTAAAATTCCTGGTTCTCACACATAGGCATGCTTTTAATTGGAGAAAGGTTTGTGCGTGAACTTGCACACAAGCGCTGGTGGGGGGGGCAGTCCCCTCCTAGAAGCCGGGGTTTTGGCGCGGTGCACTTGGAGCAGGTTATTCGGTGTTGAAGGTGGGTTCCCAGCTTTAACTGCTGTGCTGCCGGCGGTGCGGATCCCGCAGGGTGTCCGGGTGGAAGCTTCCCAAACTGTTCTTTGGACCTTTGCTCGTGGCTGCAAGTTGGTCCCTCTGTGAGAGGGGATTAGATGCCCAAGTCCTGTGCTTAGATGACTTAGAGGTTTATTTCTTATTGATCGCCCTGTTCTGTCCCAGATTGTCTCCAACTTTTAAATTTCCTTTTTTTCCCCATCCTTTGCAAAATCCTCTTCTTTACCTCTCTAGTTAGGAGCACCGGGGAAAGGCGTGTGTAAATCAGCATGGGGATATTGCACAAATTCCTTCATCCAGAACTGCGCTCCCGGCGCGGCCAGGATGTGCACGGAAACACACCCTACAAAAATGGAGACGTGTTTCACCCGTAACTGTAAAAGCCCCCGAAATGCCCTGGAGAGCCCCTTAGCGTGAGTGTTGCCGCTCCCGCTGCCTGGTGACACATCAGCAATAGTCCCCCTTTCTCCCTTTGACAAGGAGCGTCTCTCTGTGCTTGACAAGGAAACTTTCATTGGAAAGTTGCCGGTCACAATGGTGCATACTGGGCACCAGTGCTGGGCGCTGGCAAACTGCGGGACCGCATGAGAAAGCTCTTTCTTAGCTGCTGCCGATTTCCAAACAGCTGAACAAGGGCATCATTCACGAGCTGGGAATGATTCAGTCCATCCAACATCTTTGCATTTAATATTGCTGATGATCCAGCAGCCTTGGGAAGATCCGAGTGCATCCGAAATGCTTTATTGGAGGCGAGGAAATGATTTTCAGAGCAAGCAGTGAAATGACCCAACGCGTGGAAGGAACCGCTACCGAACAGCACAACCAGGTGTAGCAATCCTCCCTTTTGCAGGAGAGACCCGTCCATCGCTGGGTGGGGGTTTTTTTCATGTTAACTCGCTGCATCTGTGCAACTGAGTGATTATTTTTGCCCTTTGGATCATTTTGGACAGATGCACAGTCCTGTCCATAAAACCACTATGGAACGTGCTGCTGCAAGGGCCCAGCCTGCTGTCCCCGCTGGCCTCGAAGGGCAGGAGGGACGACCCCGGCGGGCTCGGCACCGCCAAGTCACCCCCCAGGAGAGAGGAATCTCCCAAAGGGGAGCTCTCTTTGGGCATTGTGCTGCTGGGATAAAAAGCTCAGGATAAATATTGAACCGGTTCGAGCAAGATGTTTTGGGGGACTGGTACAAGTGGTTTTTTTGAGAATTGTCAAAATGCTTCATTTCAACCTTAAGTACTTGAATGGAGCGGTTTGGTGTCCCCCATTTGAGATTTTGGCTGAATTCCTGTTCTGCAAAGCATTCAAAATACAGACATATTTGTGACAGAGGCGGAGATTTGGGAAGCAGAAGGAACCAGGCTTTGTCCCCGTTGTCTTCACGATGCTCTAAAGAGCGAGGAGCTTCATCCTGGCGGGCAGCGAGGTCCCTCCCGGTGCGGAGGAGCTGTGGCAGCCGGGGACAACAGCCAGCACCGGGCTGGGAGTGGATCAGTAGCAGAGCCACGAGGGCCGTTTACATGCGCTGCAGAAACAAGCTGTCTGCGTGCAAGCGCGGGGTGGCTGCAGGGTGCTGATGCGTATAAAGGATGTTCGTGCCTTGATGCACTCATTGTGCTTTCACCTTTGGGGTATTGCAGAGATTATGCCGGGCTGCATGCCGCTCCCCAGCGCTGGGTCAGCCATCCAGCAGATCAAGGCAGATAATTGCCTGGAAACAGCTATTTATTGTAAAAATAAGAAAAAAAAAAAAAAGAAAAAAGCAAACCCCCCAAAAACAAAAGAACAATTGGTGATGCAAAGGGGAGGGGAAACCAAAAGGGTATCAGGGGAGCTAGAAAGTTCTCAAATTCCCTGTCCTCAGCCCGCCGGCCCCGCGGTTTGCTTTGCCATTGAGCAGATGGCAGCCTGCAGAGAGCCCGGGCAGATGGCAAGGGCTGGCCAGTTTGCAAGTGGTGCCTGATCAATACTGGGAGGAGCAGTAAAGGGACGTTTGTCCTCTACTGCCTGATTTATTTCAGCATGCCCTAATGCCAGACCCTAGAGCAGCAGCTGGTTTTGGGGGAGTTTGCCCAGGAAACGCGCAGGGCTTTGCAACGGCAACACGCTGGCCCGTTTGCTGGAGCCTGGCCCCCAAAAATCAAAGCGACCCTTGGCCTGATGAAGCTCCCGTGGGTCCGCAGGGGCGGGAGCCTCTGCCTTCCGCACGGCTACGGCTGCTGGGGACTGACAGCAGTAGGCAGTTACCCACCTTACTGCCGAACGTCTTCCCCGCCGACCGCTTTTCTCTCTCTCTTGACGGCTGTTTCAGCTGCCCCAAACCATTCTGATACTTCTGAAGTTATACTTAACGTTTAACCTAAATTTTCTCTGCTGCCACTTAAGCTCTCTCCAGTTAATTGGTCTCATTAAATTTATGAGAGCGATTAACCCTGGTCCTCCATACGGCGCCAGAACCTTCTTTATCGTGAACCTTCTCCACTTCATGGCACTGTCCAGCGTGGGTTGTTTGGTAGCTATTTGAAAAATTTGGAGTCAGGCAGAAGTGCTGTGAATGACTTGACATGAAACATTTCATTTGCATGACTTTTACCTCCTTTATTCCTTTAAAAGTGAATTGCTTCGAGGGGAGAAGTTGTAGTGTTGCAAAAAGGACAAAGAAAGTGTTTTAAGCCAAGCAGCTCCCCGCCAAACCCTGCGCTGGAGCCGGTGCGTGCCCCCGGGGGGGCTTTGTCCCACAGGTCGGTGCCCCCAGGTCTTGTTTTGAGCCGCAGCTCACTGGGGATTTATCCCCAACAAAAGTGTTGGGGATAGTGGTGTATTTCCAAACCTTTCATCGTAGAAGAGGGAGTTGCAGAAGATCTGCTGCCTGGCCTCAATTTCTCAAGCGATGCAACTCGTTTGGGCCCAGACGCTGCCAACAACCTGGCTCCTGCCAAGAGCTTCTTGCTGAAGTTTTTCCTGCTTTCACTGCTGTCACCAGCATTGCCTCCTCGTATCTTCCAAAATAGTGACGTGATCAGCAGAATTTCTCAAGTGCGTTAAAAAAAGTAATGACTAGAGAAGCCAAGGTGAAATGATAAGTTAGCTGCCACTTTTCTCATTATTTTTGCTGTGTTGGAAAAACAACGTGCGCCAGCCAGTTAAATAAATGGCTCCGTGGTACAAGGCACTCGAGCCATAGCGCTGGTAAACGTGTCTTTTCTTCTTTGTCACCAGTAAAGATTTTTATATGTCCTGCTTGTGCCATATCTAGGATCGTGTTAGTTGCTGTAACTGTGTGAGGCTCATTCCTGGGGTTATAACGTTCCACTTTGAATGGGGAACATAAGACCTGAGTAAAATAGATGGCAAAAGGCTTCTCTTGCTGTTTCCAGACGCGTGTCTCTGTCCAAGTACAATCTGGCTAATTAAAACCCTGCAAGATCTCAAGTCCAATGACTGCACATCTTGCACTCCTTCGCCCTGAAACCTAAGCCTGCCAGATGTGCTGCAAATATAGGACTCTGCTTGTCCTCGTCTGATGGAGACCGTGAATGAGAGGGTTGGTCGGATGAACTGTCTATTAATAGCTGTAACTGCAGAGTAAGAATGAGAAAGTGGAGGATTACTGGGGTGAAATGGAGCCTCGCAGCTGCTGGGCAGCTGTCTCGGGGACCCTGCAAATGCACTTCCAGCCTGGACCCAGCAGTGGCTCTGAGGTCTTCTGGCTCTTAACCTCAGCCACAGGGCTGGACATTTGAGTTTGTCTTTTGGTTGTCTTATTTTAGCTCCTTCTCCCTCCTCCTCCTTTTTCTTTTCCTCTTCCCAGTGGTTCTGGCTCTTTCCTTAGTGGAGCGAAAGCAGCGCTGTGGTTTGGACAAGGTTTTGGCATGGTGGGTTTTCCCTGAGGGCCTCGCTTGGGCTCATCCTTGATTTCTTGAGGCTGGTACAAACTCATCAACTTCCCGGAGCAGCTTTTATGGATGAGGAGGTCCTTCAGTGGCCCTCGGGACCCTCAGAGTTTCCCCACTTACCTCCTCATCCGCGGTGTCATTGCAAATGTGCTGCACAGCATTCCTTTAGTATAGTGGACCTGCTGCAGACTATTTATCGGGCAGGATGGGCCCTCTGCGCCCATCCCCTGGTGCAGGCAGCCCAGTCCGGAGCTGCTCATCTCCCAAAGCCCAAATGCAGACTGTGCCCTCTGTTTTGGCCCAGTGCTGAGCTCTGGAGGGCTGGTTCCCAGTGGTGGGAACAGTGGGACCAGTGTCTTCACCCAGGGCAGTGAAGTTCTTCCTCAGACTAACTCAACTTTGGCATCCTGTTTGGGGAGATGGCACCTGGAGGTGCCAGGGGTCACGGAGGGATCCTGCCCTTCCCCAGCTCGCTCCTTCCATGTCCCTGTCTGTCCCTTGCTCCACGGCAGCAGCCTGGCGTCGGTCCCTCTGTTAAGGGAGCTGCTCCTTGGCATGGCTGCTGCCTGCTTGGGAGGGCATTCGCAAAGAGCAGGCATTGCCAGGGAGGAAGAGCTCCGCCAAAAACACTGTTTCTGCCTGAAATTGCCTTAGATATTAAAAGCTTTATTCTTTTTGCTTTGAATGAGCTTTCCTGGCTAGGCAAGATGCTGCCAGCCCAAAGCTGGTTACATCCATCCTAATAACAGTAATTGCAAATGCTGGTGTTAACTCTGAAGGGTGGATGAAATCCCTTTCCTAAACCCAGAGCTGTCAATGAATGTCCTAATCCAGGCAGCAGATCGTAGGCTCTGATACCCACAGGTAACTTGCAGACTCTGCTGCTTTTACTGAAGGAGTAAATTGCTTTTCTTTGTGAAGAACGAGGTGAGGATCTGGCCTTCCTTGCTCAAGTTGCTCAGTCTATGCGTGACATGCGTGGGATGCTGAATTTATTGCCTCTCACACTGCAGGGGACCGTGCTAAATACAGAAAATACCTGCCCCACTTTCCCTCCCCTTATGGCATTTAAAATGTAGCGTGTTCTTAGGTTGCCACTGGCTAAAATCATCCAGATACCTGTTCTTTTTTTGTATGACGGGGAGGGTGCATAGTTTCAACCCTGACAGACAAAATGTGGAGACCGATGAAAATCAGTATGTGCAAAGCTGCGGTGTCAACAGCTGTGCGTGCACCGGCAAAGCTCGGCCGCTCACCGGCTGCTCCGGGCGAGGCTAATCTGCATGTTTTACTGCTCTCCATAAAAGTGGCAGCCGGTGGTGTTTCTCAGAGATGTACTAGGAACGTGTTTTAATAAATAAGCGTCCATTGGACAAAGGTATTGTTGTTTTAATACCACCACGGCCGTTGGGTTTGAGCATCTCTAGTGCCTCTCCCCTAAGCTGTGCAACGGAGGTGTCTTTCTCGAGGGCCCCAGGGCAAAGGAGTTGTCCCTGTTTTTTGCCTCAGGCCAGAAATTGGAGACGGGAAGGGCTTGTACTGGCGTGGATGAGCAGGAACAAGTGGAGCAGCAGGGGCTTGGCCCCGTGGTTAGAGCAATGAGAGCGTCGAAGTGCTGTCAGGATGTGGCCCCCCGTGATGGGTGCAGTGTTCCTGTCAGATGGCTCTTGGCAGTTCTGTGGGCAAATTTGCTGTGTTGTCCCTCGGTAGGTATTTGTGCCCCTTTCCTGGTGGCCCAGAGGAGCTCCGAGTAGGGCCAGGCTGAGCCAGGGCCTTGGGGCATCCCTCCTTCTCCAGGCTTGCTCCGGGCAGCCCGCGATTTAGCAAAACTCCTTCAGCATCCCACGCTGCTGCCTGGGTTTCTCACAGTGATGTCCTGGTGCAAGGCCCGGCCATCGTCCAGAGCTTTGTGGCTCCTTGGCGGGGGAGAAAAAGGAGGGCTCGTCCAGGCTGGGGTCCCCGTGCAGCAGCAGGCTGGGGACAGGCAGCGCTGGGCTCTGAGGCTCGGACGTGGCGCCTGGTTGTCCTTGTGTGCAGGAGAGCCGGTCCAGATGATGCTCAGGATGCGAGGCTTCCCGGGGGCACCTCGAGATGCTGTCTTCTCCTTCCGCCCATAGCCTAAAACAGTTGCCGAGCGCTCTCGCGGCTGATGGTGTGCAGCCATCACACAAAGCAGGCTCTGCTCCGGCAGCAGCATCACCGCGGCACTCGCCGTGGGCATATCATACCCAGCCGGGCTCGTGTTCGCGACGTTAACCCACCCGTACGTTCCCTAACGACCCTCGAGCCGGGGAAGTGATGTATGGAGAGACAGCCAGCAATCCGAGAGGTGCGGGCGGGAAGGGAAGATTAATCAGGAACTGGGAGTTACTTGCTCTGGATAAGGAGCAGGGCTGAGAATATAAATATTGGTACAGATAATAACGGTGGCGGCAACGCTTGGGAAGGGGAAGATGGATCACCAGCTATTAGTGGGCATTATTACAGCAGCTGCAATGCATCACTCTGGAAGAATGGGACGGATATATCATGCCAGTGTATTTATTTAAAATCTCCAAACTTTTATTAAATAAATCTGTTTTTAAAAATAGAAAGAACTGTATTTAGAAAAGAAATAAAGCCCAGTTTTGAAACAGATGTGCTCTGCTGTTCCATGCTGTATAATACAGATATGTCGAGTGTTACAGTTTGAGCACAGTTTTACACCTAAATATATTGGTGTTTAATTAATACCCACGTTGAAAGAGAGCTCGTAAAATATGTGAACGCTGTTTGATATTCCAGCATTTCACACTGTCCTGATCCCAAGGGGTTGACTTCAGTGGGAGCCGTTAGCAATCAGCACCTGTAGATCTAAGCGCTAAAATTATTATTGTTAATTGGTATTTATTATGGGTTGAATTTTCAAAAGTGTTCCAAGATTTAGGAGCCCCTGGGGGCATTTATAAAGGCTCAGATGACAATTAAGTACCTAACACCATCACCTTTAAGTACAAGTTGGGCGCTGTGTCTCAGTGATACCTTCAAAGCCTGTGCTTGCAGGGGCATCTCTTAAGTGATGTGGCCAGTTCTGAAAATGTGACTTTTTTGTTGCTTAATTTATCTCAGATGTGAATATTATTATTGGGCTCTGCTCAGCAGTGGGGTTGAGCATCACCGAGCTGAGCATCTGGTGAGATTGCCCTATGGTGATCAGGAGAGTCTTCCCCTCCTCTGTTAGATTAAAAATCACCCCGTTGCCCATCAGGGCACAGGTTGTGCTTTGTGGGAGTCGGTGCATCACCCAGAGAAACTGGATCCAGAGCTTTTAAACCTGGATGTGGTGCCCGTGGCCAGAAGGAGAGTGGGGCCGTGGATGGAGGCGGCTGCCTGAGCTCTGCCCGTGGCTGGGCTGGGCATTGCTGCGAGTCCCTGCACAGCCCAGGAGGGTCGGCTCAGCCCCGTCACGCTTCCCAACACAGCGAGGCAGGGCTGAGATGCTCCTGCCTGCTGCATGGAGCCACCGGATGATTATTTAGTCTCCGCTTTCTGCTTTGAATGGATACGGGCTCCTACGGCAGTTTGCAGCCCTAATGGGGGGGAAGGGAGATGGTTTCTTTGGCAAGAAGGAAGCCTTTTTGCGAGAAAAAGCGAAAGCAGACCAAGAGTGAGCACAGTGCCTTGAACAACCCATTAAAATTTATTCTTTAAGTATAATGTAGTTAAAGTCACCGACACAAGAGCCGCTCCTTGCCCTAAAGAGGCGAGGCAGGAGATGAACAGGAGGCTGTGGGCATCCTCGGGGGCAGGTGGAGCTGGACCCGGTCGCATGCGGCGGCTCAGATGGTCCCGCCGGGGCACTTGGCCGGCGGGTCCGTCTCGGCTGGGCCGGTTAGTGCCGAGCAAAAACCCTGCAGGGGCAGAGCTGGCAGACCGTGGTGGACTGGGCATCGCAGGCGCGCCTGGCACGGGGCTCGGAGCGGCTTCTTGGCTGCAGTCCCCGCTCGTGCCGAGCAGCGTTTCACCTTTTCCAGCCTCCAGCAAGCAGAAAGCAATGTGCAGCAGGTACCAGTCTGGGAAAAACAGACACTCCTAATGCAAACAGAGAATGTGGAGTGAACTTGCCAATGCTGTGGGCCAGGAGGATTTTCCTGTTATTCGTGGTTATCCTCCCTCCTTGGTACGAGAGCAGTTGTTGGTTTGCCTGGTCAAGCGACAGTGAACGTACCCTCTTTGTTATCGCTAAATCGCTCTCCTTCTCATTCCAGCGAACATGATCTGGGGGAGGATATTTATGACTGCGTCCCCTGTGAAGATGAAGGCGATGATATCTATGAAGATATCATCAGAGTGGAAGTTCAGCAGCCCATGGTAACAATTTATATGCGTTTTTAAAGCTACACCTTGATGGGGGGGAAGGGAGAGGATTCAATTAAATAGATAATTATCTGCCAATGACAGGTGATATTGCAGGGAGGCGAATTGCTTTGCATCGCTCCTCAAAACCGAGTGACCTCGTAAGAGGGATGGCACTGGCCTTGGGGGGGGTTTCTCCAAGGAGTTTCCCACCCCATCGTGTCATCTGAAGGAGTCTGGGGAGGAGGAAGGGAAAGGGAGAGCTAATAAGATAAGCTAAAAATAGCAATTTGCTGCTGAACCAAGGCAGCGTGTGTCACTTCAGCCCTTTCTGGGGAGAGGGGAGCGTGGCGGCTCTGCCTGCTCCATCACCCAGATGCGCCGTGTCTGCCACAGGTATTTTTGGATCAGGGCAAGCGCTGACATATCTGTGCATGGAGGCTCTGGCGCTTGTTTGTGCCTCCTGCTGTTCCTGCCTGGGTGTCTTGGAGCAGGTAGATGTTTACAGCGGAGCTTTCTGGGGCGACAGGGACACGTGTGGCTTTAGGGATAAGCAGCTGATCCCATTCATCATCTCTAAAAGCCTTTCAGCGATGGAGAAACCTGGGTGTGCAGCACCTACAGCCTCACGGAGGGACTTGCATTAACTCCAAGGGCTCTGGTGCAAACGTCATTCTCCACGGATGAGCCAGGAAGGTGCTGGTGGCCCTTGCATCTCCCCAGAGGTGCTCACAGCCACCCTTGCTACTTGTGTCCCCAGCACAGAGGAGATGGGCTGCCCTGGCTTCTGCTGATGCAGAGCTGGAAGGGACCTTTCCACCCGAGTGTGACCTTCCAGGTTTTCTCCCACCCTCTGATATTTGCCACCGCCAGGCTTTGTTCAGACCCTAATTACTGCCTCCTAGCTGCAAACAGTACGTACCTCCCCGTAACAAAGCAGGATCAAGGGACAAGTTCACTGCTGAAGTAAATCCCCGGAGCGGGGTGTGTGGCTGTGCCGGACGAGGTGCTGGGAGGCTGGGAAGGCAGGGCTTCACCCCACGGAGCCCGGCAAACAAGCCGAGCTGTGCGGCAGCGATGTCTGCGCTCCAGTTTCTCACCTCTCCTGGGCTTGGCTGCAAGCGGTACGAAGACCATGAGGGTGGTGGTTGAGGGGTTTCATCCCTTCACGCCTTGTCTGCAGCCTGAGGAGCTGCCTGTGTACCAAAAACCCGTCTGGATCAAGGCGTCAGGCACAAAATATTCCCGCTGATCCTGCCAAAGCGCTTGGAGCTGTTTACTGACCCTGGTGGCAATGCCGAAGTCAGCGCAGCTTGTTAGCCACTGGTGCTTTTACCGCGTTGCCATCAGTTGCAGAAGCCGTTTGGCCCAAGAACTGTCCCTGGGGAAGGTTTTCGTAGGAATTTCTTGCGTAACTGACAAAAATGAGGGAAAGCTCCCACCGTGTAGGTGTCCAGCAGCCAGGTAGTGCAGGACTAGGGTCAGTGGCAATTGGCAATTTTTCACTCTTCCCTCCCCAGCGTTTTATGTTTTCTTGGACATCGCTGGGCAGTGATGGAGTTGATGGCGCTGGCTCCCTTTCCTCCCCTTCCTTGAGCAAAAGAGTCTGGTTTTAATACAAGCACCCTGATATCTGTCTAAATACTGGAATTTTTTTAAAGATTTGTTGCAATAGCAAGTGTGTAATGCTAATTGATTTCTTGTATTTCTGCATGCTTCAGATTAGATACATGCAGGTAAGACATATGGATTAAAATACTGGTTTCCATCCAGCTGATAGGTCTGAGCCGTGAGTTATAAGGGGGTGTACAGAGGGTGTCTGTTCCTGTGCATGATCATTAAAACCCGATCACTGAATCACCTCCCAGATTCAGAGGCTGCATGGACAAGTGCAGCACCTCCCGACACGTGTTTTCAGCTCCGCTTTACAGATGTAAAAGCAAGAGGAGTCACTCCAGGAGTTGGGGCTTTAAGAAAAACATGTCTTATCAGATTTGACCTAAAATCATGAGAACTGGCAACCCTGGTGGGCGATTTGTATAAGTCTATTGTATTATTTATGACCCATTTAGACTCTGTTATGAGTTTCATCTTAAGCAAAAAAAATGGGGAAAACCAGCATTTATCTCTTGTTTATACTTTAGCTCATAGTCTTTGGTGATGCGGCTATAATAAATGCAAAAATATGTAATGCTTGCCATGTTGAAATATATTGAATAGTACAGCCAGGGTTCCTTCCTAATTTTTTCGGATAAAAATAGTTTCCTTTAATATTCCTATAAACCAGTAATAGTACTCCCCTGACTTTCCAAACTTGTGCTTGTTCTGAGCTTGCTGTCACCAAAGGCTGAACTGGAGCTCTGCTCCACATGAGCAGGTTGCTGGACCACCCTTAAGAGTATCTGACCATGTGTTATTTTTCCTTTTTCTAGAAAATGGGAATGACAGAAGATGACAAAAGAAATTGCTGTTTGCTAGAAATCCAAGAAACTGAGGCCAAATACTACAAAACACTTGAAGATATAGAAAAGGTAAGAACTGAGCCGTCTTTTCTATACCATCACCTTCCACATCATCGCTTGATCTTGCATTAATCTTGCTGTATTAGTTCTCGCTGCGAGAGCTGGCAGATGAGATGAGACAGGATTGATTCATTCACATGTAAAATTAGAGAGAAGGGGGATCCAGAAAACCCATACTGACAAGCACAAATGCGCAGCCTGTAACTGTAGGAGCCGAACAGCATATTTTTTCTGATCACTGCGTACTGGAAATAGGCTGAAAACCATCCTGCTGTGTCCGCCCTACCCCGGGGTAAGAGACTCCTGCTCCTTGCTCAGCCAGGCCGGTCTGACAGATAAGAGCCGTGTTTGCAGATACCTTATCACTTTGATTGCTATGGAATAATTTCTTTATTCTGGGTATTTTTTGAAAGTAGTGAAGCGGTGCTGACTTGTCATTGAAACTAATTGGATTAAAAGTAGCATTTTGGTGCTTAAATTAATGGGTTTTAATTAGTTTTGAAAGATTATTGTTGTGCCTTTCTTTTAAATAAAAGTAAAAATGAACACCTCAGCAAGACAGCGGAGTCGTGGATATGACTGGAGCCTGGAGGTGGTTTCTGCTCTGAGGAAAGCAGCAGGAATGAAGAACAACAGTGAAAATCAAGCTGCCATTTCTAATCACCCTAACGCTTTTGTTTCCTCCCCTTTTGCAATTATTTGCCTGTGTCTGCTGAAAGTTCCTGCAAAGAAGCTGTGAGCGAAACAGGCACGATGGAATAACGTTTCCCATTTTCCATGAAAATGTCCCAACGTACATGTAATTTATGTAAATAACCCTTGTTCCTTGGAAGCAGCCACAGCCCTTCTGGTTCAGTCTAAAGGAAGAGTTAAATTATCGCTTTGACATCCGTTTAAAAAGCTTGCGAAGGCTTAGTAGGTTCTGACAGCATGTTATGGGTAGAGGGTCCTGTCTTTGGTGCGTTGCATCGGGGGGGGGTTTCTAGTTACAAGTCATGTAGACGTTTCTATTAATATGTATTTGTTCAGAAAGGCATTTCCAGTGTAATCACATCATCAGTGCTTTTTCAGGGCAAAATTCTAGTGAGATAATCCAAGTGCTGGAAAGATGCTTCCGAGCTCTTCCCATCTGCAGCCGAGAACTGCAGCGAGGTGAAGAAACCGTGCATTTAAATTCCTCTGCCTGTCGGTTTAGCAGGAGAGGGGGCTGCACCCACCCACGGGTGGGGGTCTTGCACCTTTGAACGCCTGGAAGTGCCGCGGGGGCCAGGGGGAGCTCGGGGGAAGGTGCGCCCACGGGGGGTCCTGGCTCCCGCTTGTGTCCCTGGCACAGCCCCGTCTTGACAAATGCGTTGTCGTTCGTCTGCCTTTGCAAGTGCTTAAATTCATTAAAACCTGGCTTCTCCCTGCCCAGGTAAATGCAACTGGTGAAGCACGGATAAATATCTCCCTTGCACAGAAAGAGACTTGTTCGCTCCTCTCCAGTATTTCAGTTCCTTTTCTTTTTACCTCTTGCAGAACTACATGAACCCACTGAGGCTGGTACTGACTCCCCAAGACATGGAAGCGATTTTTATCAATTTGGAGGTAACAGCGTAGACATTGTGGCTTAAATCTTTGTTCTTTTCACGGCAGCTCAGCCCTCTTCCTACTTAAGCGGAGGCTTTCAGATTTCACGTTAGATTTGTGCATTCAGCTGTAGAGGTTCAGTCCTTCATGTGCTGCGGAGCTTGAACGGGTTTAGGTGATATTCTTTAACACTCAATTTTAGAGTTGGGGATTATATGAACTCTAGGTAAAAAAACAATTTTATACAGAGGATGTTCCAGGGCTGGGGCTGTGTATTTTAGCCGTACTTAGAGATGGTTTGGGCACACCGTGATGAAGGGATTTATTTCTATGCTGGCTTGCACGGGGGTCTAGGTCGGAACCTGCCCGTCTCCTCTGCTCCCTCCAGACCTGCAAAAGGGGCTTTAATACAGGTGGGAATCCTGGGGCATTTATCGCTGTATAACCTCCTGGCGGAATTACACCCTTGCACTCCCGGCCAGTCAGGGCTGCATCCCACGAGAATGACTTATTTAAAAAACAGCTGAAAAGATTAAAAAAAAAAGGGGGGGGGGAAATGACTGCCTGATTAAGTAGTGAATGTGCATTTCTTTAGGCTCTGTTTGCCCACTCACTTCAGATCTGTTTAAAGTATTGATTGTTTCTTCGTTTTAGGACCTAATTAAAGTGCACTTCAGTTTCCTGAGAGCCATTGATGTCTCTATGATGTCTGGAGGAAGCAGCCTGGCAAAAGTGTTTCTGGAATTCAAAGAGAGGTAAAGGAAACCCAGTCTTTAGGCAGCTCCAGTTTTAATAGAGATGGGTTAATATTTGCAGGACCTGTCTCGGAGTTTGGGACAGAAATGCCTGTCACAGCAGACCAGTTTTGCATCCTCTGCAGCTAGATGTTCTCAGGCAGCCAAAATATCACTTGGTGCCGACACTTAAGCAACCGAATCCAGCCACAACTGTGTCTGGTCACCCAGGGGCAGAGGCTGGGACATACCCTCTCTGACCGACCTGGCTAAATCGGGGTGCCTCCCGTGGGCGCTTGTTCCTGCAAGCCTGTGTCTGCAGCTGAATTTTGCTGGGCTCACAGCATCCCGTGTGAGACGGGCTGTTTTGCAGGCTGAACATACAGTGAGTTTACAGGGATGTGTCAGAGGGGATAAAGATGGGAACGCTACGATTACGGTGAGCCGGAACGGAGTAAAACCTAACTCGCCTTCTTTGAGGGCCTGTGATGTGGTAGGATGACTCCTTTGCAGGGGACACTTTGCTCTGGTTAGATCAAAGAGATTGCTCGCTCCAAAAAATTGCATATTTGGCACTGCCCTTGTCCCGCACCTATTGCATGATGAATAAATGTAAAAGTTGCTTTCGCAAACATACTAGATTCTGTGTTTTGGCAGCTGCAAGCAGGAGTACCTCAGAACATAAAGATAAGGTTAATAAAAGCCTTTAATATCCTTAATACTAATCAAAGGCCTGATTCATTGTGGAATCGTGCCAGGGTGTTATATCACTGTGATTAAACCAGTGTCTAGACACAGAAATGCCATTCAGAAGTCAATAACTCCAGAAATACCATCTGCATTAATAATACACCGTAAGGTCAGATATTCCATCATTCACAGCGCCTCTTTTTAGAAAGGGGATGTTTTCTGGACTAAATTAAAAAAAAAGTTTCCAAAGAAGAATGCAAATACTTTAAAAACACTCATAAAACTCAGGTGATTTTGATCTCCTAATTCCTGGCTCGGCTCCATGCTTGCTGGTGCTGTCCTCGGGCCGACTCTGCTCGGGACAGAGCTGTGCACGCAGGGAGCAGGGGTATGGGACACAGGCAGGAGTGTGATTACTCCCCAGGGAGATCCGCATGGCCGCGTGGGAGCACAAGGCTTATTTTTGGGCTGACAGCCTTTAAATAAATGTTAGCTTCTGTTAACGTGCTGGTGGGAGCTCAGCAGAGCCCTCGTAGCTGATGGGTTTCATGCAGGTGGGTGAACAAACGGACCCAGTTCCTAATGGAGTTCGCAGGCAGCTTTTTAAGGGACCTAAAAGCCTTCCTGAGAGGCGAATGAAGGAGCCAGGCTGACGGCTGGCGAGGTGGCAACAGTGGCTCTGAAGCTGCGTTCAGCCTGGGGGGGGTCTCAGGGACCTCGGCGCGGTGGGAAACTGCTGCTCGCGGGGAGTTTTGGCGCTGAGAAGACCCCAAAACCAGGCTCTCGGGGATGAAGAGTTTGGAGCAACATGATCTAAATAGGCAGGGTCCTGTCCTGTGTCAGGAAAGACCATGATGCCACATTTTGCAGCAAGGAAATGGGGGTGCAGGAGGAGAAAGTGAGCTTACCTGGGGAGACAGTGTTGTCCCACCAAGAAGGGAATATGGACCTCCAGAGTCCCCACTTGGTCCCTGCATATAAAACCTTCCTCCATCAAATGTATCTGTGACAAATAGCGCTCGTTGCCCTACGCTTCCTCAGAGACATGATGTATTTCTCCTCCACTTTGCAGGGGGGGTTGGTTTTTTTTGTTGTTGTTGTGTTGTTTTTTGTTGTTTTTTTTTTTAAGGAGATAGTTTGTAAATCTCTTTCTCTGAAAGCCGGAGGTTTGAATTTATGCTTCTGAACCCTCTTTGAAACTCTCCAAGTGCTGGCAAGGTAGATACTATTGTGCATGTTCAGAAGTTGTCAAGGGGAAAAGGCAGAAGAATAATCTGTATTGGCTGCTGCTTCGCCAGGGACTGCGGCTCCCATAAATCTCTCTATTCAGTTCCCTGCCGGGGTCTGAGAGTCCCGCGTTTACGGAGCGGCACCGGGTCAGGTGCTCCCAGATCGTCTCCGTCGAGCGTACGCCTCGAAATAATGGATGAGTTGCAGGGTGTGATGGAGAATGTGTCTTATCAGCAGCAATACAGTTAACGGCAAGGAAGGGGGGAAAACTCAAACTGTCATGCAGGATTAATGAGTGAAGTGGAGGAAAAAGGGGGAATCCACAGAAAAACTGCGCTGTTTGTGTCAGGTGTTTCAATTTATAGCCCGGGGTGTCCGTGCAGAGCTTCACTGCCTTTCCAAAGGCTGTGAGAAACTTCTTTTCCCAAATTACCCAGTCTCTTGATCACTAGGTCCCTGTGGCCCATCCGGCAAGGAGCAACGAGCTTTCTAAAAATGTGTCCTTGGGTTTTAAGGGGATTTGAAGCCTCTCATTCTCTGATGAGGTGCAAATTATCATCACCCACATCCATTCTGGGCATGTCTGAAGAATCAAGAGTTTCTTGCCTTCTTCCTTACTTGGTGAAATATCCAGAAACCCCCAGAGAGAGGGGCACACATCAGCCATGGTGGCGGCAGTCGTTTTTCGGGCTGTGAGCAGCTGTGTCTCGGGAAATGAAGGCTTTCTGGGAGATGAATACCTGAGCTTGAGTGAGCTGCATTCAGCAGACGCTCTCAGGAAATGGATTTTTGTTGTTGTTCGGTCTCGAAGCGCATCCCTGCTCTGCCTTCACAAGCCCTGGTGCTAATATGGCACAGCTGGAAAACTGGCGCGTGGCCATCGGGGCGGCACGGCGCCTGCCGAGACATCGAGGGGATTATGGCAACGGCGTGGTCGTGAGAAAAAGCCGACTCGCAGCCCAGGAGCCGCAGGGTTGGATTGCAGGGGTTCAGCGCTCGCCCCCTCCTCGTGTTTTAGTTAATCCACAGAACCTCGCTGGGGCTGGAGCCGCTCCCCGGGAGAGGCGAGCGCCGGCGATGACCAGCAGCTCGGGCAGGGATGGGGCCCCAGTTCTTTGCTGTTTCTTTTCCTGTTTGGGCTGTCATAACTGGGATGCGGGTACCTCTTGTAGAGCCACTTTGTAACCTGGTCTAGGAAAAGTCTTTCAGTGTGGAGCTGGGTTTCCCTTTATTACCCTGGCGCTTCGAAAGCACAGCTCTTGGGAAGCAGTGGTTAAATACATCACGCTTGGGAGTGGAGGGATGAGCCATCGTACCTCCAAAAACGGGCTCCTCTGGCCACTCGGCTCCTTCTGCTCATCGTGAGCTGAATCACCCCCACGGGCTCCAGCTCTGGAAACTTCAAAAGATGTAAATGTTAAAAAGCCATGCAGTAAAAGAGTGTTAATACTTTGCTAAGCAGTTATATGGGGGAATAGCTGTTTGCCTTGTCCTTTCACTGTATGCAAGTATATATATCTTTTATAACAGGTTATAACTGCCAGCAAGTGTTTCCGATTAAATTTGTGATTTCCCCCTCTGCAGGCTGCTGATTTACGGCAAGTACTGCAGCCACATGGAGTACGCCCAGAACACGCTCAACCACCTCCTCGCCAACAGGGAGGACGTCAGGCAGAAGGTGGAGGTGAGCGGGCAGGGGGCATCGGGGCCAAGTGCTACCCACCCACCCACCTCCCTTGCCACGGTTTTTGGAAGGACTTGCTGGAGCTGAGAATGGCATGCCGGGAATGTTTGATTTAGCAAGAGGGAGGAGGGATGTGGGGGTGAGCCTGTGCTGCCCGGAGAGGGAGCAAAGCTGGCAGTTATCTTGTCCTGATCCCCTGCTGTGCCCTTCATCTCCCTGCCAGACACGCTCTCTGTCCCTCCTCCCCCAAGTTTATCCAAGTTAAAACGAGCCAGGTGACTTTATTTGAGTGGGACTGGCTGTGGACAAATTCTTCTTCGAGTTGTGCAGGGAGACCCAAGGGCACTGAGCATCCCCGAGCCAGGAGCCGCGTGGCTTTCCACGGTCACACGCAGCATCAGGGACAGTCAGAGGCGAACCCAAGTCCCCAGGTGAACGCCCAGATTACTCCCTTGTCCTCCTTCCCCAGCGTAAAGGCTTACTGTAAATAGGGGCTGATCCAGATATTAAGTAACTCAAGGGAGCCCCAGAAGGGATGCACTGTTTGAGCTGCTGTTTTTACCCAGCTTTAATTCCCACTTTGGTCCTGATGCTAATCTGAATTTGCTGGGCTGTCTGTCCGCGTTACCTCATTTTGTGCAAACGCTTTTTGATTTCCCGTGCAAAAGTAGAAACCCAATTCAGGGATAAAACTGCATTTAATTATTTTTTAAAACGTGTTCTCTGGATCTTGTGTCAAGCCAGTGGCTATAGCACCCAGTTGCTCCCGTGCTGTTCCTTTCTCTCCATCCCTCCCGGCAGCTCTGCTCATCTTCCTGGGGAGGGGCACGCAGGGGGTCTCAGCCAGCGCAGCAGAGTCACGCATCTAAATGGGTCTGGGCGAAGGTAACCGTCACAAAACTTCCTGGGGTCACATTAGCTCATCTTAATGACTTAATGCTTATCAGCGAAGCCACAGCAACTGTCTGCGTGCCTGCTCCCAGCCCCTCACAAATAAAATGCATTAGTTCAAACCATCGAGGAGGTGAGTTAAGCTAATGCGTTTCATTTGACATTTCCTGAGGTCTGAGAGCGTTTGTGCGCTCCCCTAATGAGCAGTATCTCATTAAGCTGGAGTAGCTCAGTTGCATGAGAATGTCTGTATTTTAGGGTCCAGCCCCTGGGTTTTATTCCTCGAGAACCTCTGCGGTGGGAGCCCTGGCACCGGCTGGGTGCACGCAGGGACCGCGGGCCATTTGTCATCAGAACTGAGTTTACAGAAGCAAAACGTAACAGCCATGGGACGTTGGAAGCCTTTTCTGTGGGGGAGCCGTTGTTTTCCCCCAGCTGCTTCACTGCTGATTTATTGATTTCTTTAATAGGAATGCACACTAAAGGTTCAGGATGGGAAATTTAAATTGCAAGATCTGCTGGTGGTTCCAATGCAGAGAGTTTTGAAATACCATCTCCTTTTGAAAGTAAGTGTTTCAGCATTGGCACTTCTCTCCAGCTGCCATCCTCGCTGTAGCATCTTTCAGCTTTTACAGTGGAGAGTGAATCATTGCCAAATGCAGAGGGTTTGTTTTTTTTTTTCCCCCTTCAAATGAAATAATTACTAGAGCTACTTAACACGACATAATATTTGTGCTGTCTTTTAAAGTATGGTGACCTAGGGTAATTCTGCACTTGTTAGCCATGAGAGGCAGTTAATGAATATAAAACAAGCTTGCATATAATCTGATTATGTGTGAAATTCCTCCCGTCAACTCCATGTAACAGATCTCTCGAGCACCAGCCACTTGGCGTGTTCCCCGTCCTACGGCTGCAGCCGCAGCCGCCTGCCCTGGCATCCCTGCCGCCACCCTGGCAGCAGGCAGCCGTTGCCCATGGGTCACAGCCTGCCCAGTGCAGGCAGGGTGTGGGCAGCTTTCCTAGCACACCCAAACTCTTTGGGTTTGGTTTTTGTTTTTTTTTTTTTCCTCCAGGAGCTGCTCAGCCATTCTTCAGACCGGCCAGAGAAGCAGCAGCTGAAGGAGGCTCTGGAGGCGATGCAGGTACGGGAGGATGAGAGCGGCGGCGGGGCTGCGCTGGGCTTGGGGTGCAACAGAGCCCGGGTCCCCTCTGCTTCTGTAAAACAAAAACTTAGATGGGAAAACCAGCCAACAGCCCCAGGGAAGGCAGCATCTCCTCCTTATGGCCACGCGTGTGTGTATTGATTGCCATTTGATGCGATTGCTTTGCAGCAGATCGGTAGTCATCCCTGTTATCTTGCTCCTTAAGCAGCTGAGGAAGCTGGTATTTGTTGACAAACTACTACTTTTCGCTAATGACTGTTGTGTGTAAAGAGGCCGTGATGGATTCAGCTCTTGGTTTTGCTAGGAAGGATCTGGAGGAGCTCCAGCCATATCAGCAAGTCGGGGAGTACTGGAGAAATGGGAGCCCATGCCCATGTCTGTGCAGAGCATTGCCTGCACGCTGTTATCCAGGTGCTGGTTGGGAATCCTTTTATCCAAGTATTTTTTTGTTATTAAGGGGAAAATTGTCTTTCCACAAATGAGACTTCTGGTGTCAAAATTTTGCTTTCGTCAAAGTTTTTTTGAGCTTTCAGCTGAACCTCCCAGGATCTCAGGGAAACCGTCAGCAACAAAAAATAAAATCATCCAAATGTTCTCCGACTTGGATACATCTCCTCCCCACACACTCGCACTGCGGGATCGCCGTCAGCAGAATCTGACTTGAGGGTGATCATTACACCAAGGTTTTCTCTCTGGAGAGCATTGCAGGATTCGTCCCTGGGCTTGCCCCTGTGTTCTCAGGTCACTTTGTTTTCTACCTCTGAGCGGCAGCTTTTGTAACGGCGCTGCATTTCCCACCACTTACATAAGTTGCGTGACCTTTTCAGCTGTTATCCCTGCAAACCCAGGGATCCAGAGCCGATATATAGGTCGCTTTAAAGTTAAGGTTGTTTGAAGGACGTTGCATTTGCAGCCCGCTGCTGCACAACACATGGCCGCAGCCTCAAATGAACGCTAAACCTGGTGACAGTTGTTAAACCCTGCTTATGTCTCATAATATGGCACCCACCGATACCACTGCTAATAAATAAATGTATACATGCTCTGGCTGCACTGCAATCTCAGCATTTTTTGCAGGAAGCTGCCCATAGCCATCCGTGAGGTTTCTCTGTTTCATCCCCCCATCGCCGGGAATGCGCAGGTGCAGTTCAGACCGCACTGGGCTCTGCAGGGGCATACGAAGCCGAGCAGTTTGGTTTTAATTGATCTGTAAACCAAGGCTTAACTTACAAGTAATATTTTTCATCGCGAATCCAGCCTTTCTGTCTGCCGTGCCGGTAGGCAGCAGACGTTGGTGCCGTCTGGGGCGAGAGCGTCCAGGGGGGTGAATAGAGCTACGTTTCCCAAAGGGATTCACCTCCCTTTTATTTTGCATAGGTAGTTGTTTGCACAAAGCAGGGGCAGGGTTTGGACCAAAAAATTGTTCATGGGGGTATTTGGTGCAGGTACCGACCCTCCACCTGAGTGCACAGAACTGAGCACGGAACTGAGCCCTCGGGTGATGGTGGGGATGAAGCAAGGTCCCAGTTAAATCCCGCAGCTCCAGTTTGCATGTTGCTGTCGCTGCTTCAAGTCGCGATCGATCCTGGGATTGCGTTTCCCGTTTGCATCAGAGACGGCCTGTTCAGCAGGAGGGAGCAAAAGCTCAAACATGATGGAGGATGCCGCTTCATAAGGCTTTTGGTTTTGTCATTGTTCGTAACCATCCCTGCCACCGGCCTGGTGGGGTGTTTTGTGATGTTATAAGTATTGTCACGTAGATTTGTGATTATCATCTGTGATTAACCCTTCTTACGTTGGGAAGCTGAGGAAGGTCTGACCTGGAGGGGATTTAAAAAATCCCATGTTCAGATTTAATGCAAGTTGACAAGAGCTATTGCTGCGGACAAGGAGGCAGGGAGCTGACAAGAAGCAAACAGGCACAGAAAATACGCTCTGAAGGGTGTAAGAAGTTGTTTTAGTGGAAGGGACAGGGTTCTTTCTCTTTGACGGGTCAAAATTTGGGCAAGCAAGGAATTTTTCAGGGCGGAACAAGCTCCATCGAGTGTCGCCTTATTTTACAACATAGCCTTTGTGTGGTGGGAGATGCTGGAGGCCCAGAGGTGTTGGCGAGGGGGATGCTGTCGCGGGGTGTCCCCGGGAAGGACAGAACGTGAGCATCCCAGCGCCCTCGCCGGCCCGGGTGCCATCCAGAGCACCCGGGCAGGTCAGCTGGAAGCAAAGTGAGGCAGAGCCAGGTCCAACGCTGTTCACGGCTAACGTGCAGCCAGGTGTCCAAAGCAGTTATTTTACAGGCGTGGATGTTTTGACAGCAGAGATTGGCTCGCAGCTTTTGTGTCCGGGGGGGGGATGAAGGGAATTACGGTGATGAAAGCTGGGAGGGAAGGAGGCTGCCGGGCGGAGGTGCAAAGGCAGGGGCTGCTGGCTGCTCGCCCCGGGCTCTCGCCAGGTAAAAGCCACGGGTCGGGTTTGCTGTGCTGCACTGGATTCATGCATTGCCCTCTTCTGGGAAATGACAAAAATTGCAGAACCTGCCTGGTTCGGCAGTGCAAGCACAAAAAGCCCGTGCTCACGGTGTCCCGGGCTGCTGCTTGGGTCCTGGTCTGACGCCGGAGGGGAGTGCGGCTTTGGGGAGCCGGGGGTCGTGTGTTTTCTACTCTGCTAAGGTACTGGTTTCATCTGGAAAGTAAAAATCAATATTCACTTTCCTTTTAAGGACTTGGCCATGTATATAAATGAAGTAAAGAGGGACAAAGAGACTTTAAAGAAAATAAGTGAATTTCAGAGCTCTATAGAAAATCTGGTAAGTTGGAAAATCCTCTTGCTCCCAACTTTAATTTGATTATTATTAACGTATTTGCTTTCTCTGTGCAATTACTACTGAACCTGATGCACTACCCAAGAAGGATCCCTGTGTGTTTGGACACTCCCTCGTCATTGACAGTGGTTTTGCTGATGGTCCAGAAGTGGTTGCTACATTATAGAACAGATTTGGCTGTGACGGAGGGTGACTTCTTTTGGTGGTGTTACACTAAAAATGTTTCTCCAACCTTCTCTCATGTTATTAGTGTAGGGGGACCCAAGAATTCCCAAAATAAGCTATCTGTCTGCTATTTAAAGTGGGTTTTCTTTTGCAGGGGTTAACCAGAAGTGTACCAAGGCCCGTTTGGAGGAGAAGGGCACATGTAATAATGCACCTAATCCCCAAAATCTCAACCAGATATTTTAAGGAGGATCTCATCCTCCAGGCTCCAGAGATCTGAAACATTTGGTCCCATTACTCTGCACCAGGCCACCCTATGCAACCCATCACTCACTTTAGCCCCGAACAAGCCCATTAATTTAATATTCAGTGGCAGAACTTCAAGCTAACGAGCTTGTCCCCCCATTTGCCGGGGGGGTGGGAAGGGAGAGCTGGTCAGCTGCGGGTGCAGCTGCTCCGCCGTCACGCTTTACGCCAGGGTAATGCAATTTGGGGGCTGACACGTGAGATGCTTCAGAAGGGCTGATGGAGGGAGGTGCTGGGGGCTGCCCACCCCGAGGGATTCCCGGAGGGGTCCTGGGTTTGGGGGGGCTTTAAGCCTTGACTTCATTTGAAAACAGTGAACTTTTAATGGATGGTTATTTAACAGACGGAGACAAAATCCTTCATTTTCAAGAGAAATCTGCAAAAATTCTCCAGTGGGATATGGGCCGTTGCGGCTCACAGGTTTTGATTGAAGCCATCATGATAATCCTGATGGGTGTGAACAATCAGACATCATGCTCCATAAAAGTGGGAATGTAAATGGGGGCATAAAGCAGCCACTTCTCCTCCTTGCAGCAGCCAGAGAGCAGGTTTGACATGCGGGAGATGAGATGTTAGCAAAGCAGTCACTCCTGTCTGCAGATCAATCCCGCACACGTTCTGCTCGGGGTTTCCTTTCATTGCACCGGGCGGGATGTTGTGGAGCGATTGGTGTTATGTATACAGAGCCCACATGGCATGGCAGTGAAATAATTTCGAGCTATAGACACAGCTGTGTGAAATATTTATTTTCCTGACCAGTGGTGGTGCTTCATAATATTTTTTTCTTGTAAGAACTGTGCAAGGGGACTGATGCCCGTGGCTCGGTGGCCGTGCTGCGTTTGCAAGGGCTTTTGAGCTGAAAGACAAACTGACCAAACCCTTGGGTTGGGTTCCAGCCTCCCCAAAATCTCCAGTCTTGGTTCAGGATGGGAATCAAAACTACAAGAGCCCTGGTTCTGGTTTTGTAGAGACCCCTGGAAAATAGCTTATTTTGTGGGGCTTTTGCTTTCTGGATCCCAAACCGTGCAGAAACGCTTTGACTGCTGAGCTTTGCCCTAGGATGCTGGTGCTGGAGCTCCAGGGATCTCCCGTCGTCCCGTTCCTGATGCCAGGGCCATGCTCGTGCGCAGGCTCCCCTTGGCGAGGGCGACGCTGTTCCCCGGAGCTTCAGCAGCTCGAGGCAGGGCTGGTGGGGATGCCCCCAGCACACCGTGCCATCCCGGCAGGTTTGGGTTCCCACCTCTCCAAAGCATCGTCCCAGCCCTGGCTGCGGATCTCAGCCCTGCTTTGCTTTCTGCAGCAAGTGAAGCTGGAGGAGTTTGGGAGGCCGAAGATCGATGGCGAGCTGAAGGTCCGCTCCATAGTCAACCACACCAAGCAGGACAGGTGAGTGAGCAACGGCACCCGGAAGCTTTCCCAAACTAAATGTGCCTTCATTTGGCGATTCCCCTTGTGCTCATTTATTCCGTTATTGCCTGGAGTTGCACTGACAGAAACCACCATCGCCGTGAAATCACAGCACGGTTAGAGCATTGAGCTGCGCTGCCTGGGAAGCTCTGCAGAACTTTCAAAATACTTCCCCCTGAATGGGGACTTTAATGAGATGTTTGACGGGGTTGCTTGTTCGTTTGCTTGCTTTTGGGCAGGTATTTATTTTTATTTGATAAAGTGGTGATCGTCTGCAAAAGGAAAGGATACAATTATGAGCTGAAAGAAATTATTGAGCTGCTCTTCCACAAGATGACTGATGACCCTATGAATAACAAGGACATTAAGAAGGTAGGTGGACCAGGGAATAGCTCTGCTGGGGAGCATTTTGGAGCTGTTTCGGCCAGTCCTTGGGTTATACGTTCCCATTAGCCTTTTAAAATAGAAACAGAGCTTGCAAAAAAGCTGGAAAATAAATGCTCGGCTTTCAGGACAGCCTTACTGAGCGTTGGGAAATGTTTATTGATGTGGGGCCGGGCTTGATCCTTGACCTCCATCTTTGCAAAACAGCCCTGAAGAGGCTGGGATGATCGGAGTTAGGAGAGAGGAAGCTGCTCCCTGCTTTCTGGCGCGCTGGCAGCGAGGGACTGGCAGGGAGCAAATGTCAGACGGGGCGGAGAGGAGGGCAGGGAGGGAGGGTCCATCCGGATGCTCTCGCTCCCACGAGTCATGGGGTGGAGGAGCCTGGAAAGGCGGCGTGAGCGTTGCTGACCAGCCTGCCAAAATCAGCACTCAGAGCGTGGTTGCCACTGAAGGAACATCATTGTGCCAGTGGTTTGAGGCTTAGTGTGCAGCCATGAAGGAAAACCTCCCAGCTATCGGTTTAGCAGAGACCCATTAGCTTAATCCACTTACACGCAATGGGAAGAGGTATTGTACAGATGGGATAAGTGACATTTGGGTAAGAACAGCCAATTTTGCCTCTTGGATGCCGAAGAAATGCTGCTAGCTTTGTGTTTTAATGAAATATATTTCCACTTTGCTCTCCTATGCTTTCCTAGTCTCATGGAAAAATGGTAAGCAAAGCACACAGTTTTCTCTCATGTTTTCCTGTGCAATGTTGTAATGAGACAGGTAGAGCATATGTGCAGTGGGCAGGTCAGATGTTCCTCCTGGGCTGTCAGTTGCTGTCAGGGAGAGAGATAATGGCTGGGGAGGATCCACTGGAGCAGAAAAATCTGGGTTCTCTCGTCTCAGTATGCCACCATAAAACCCTATTTGGCCCTAGCGCACAGTGCCAAGCTGATTCAGGCATCATTGGTTGTGATGTGTTAGAGAAACACAGAGCTCTTCTTCTTCCTTCCCTGCTGTTACCTTTGCAAAGGTTCAGCAGTCCTTCAGAAGAAGGGACAGAGGCGTGACTGAGAGCAGTTACTAAGATGCCTGAATAAAAGTGCGATGAATTTTGCTGCTCAGCTGTTGGGAGCGTAGCGGTCCGTCCCATCAGCTGTCTCGTTTTCTCTTGCAGTGGTCATATGGCTTCTACCTAATTCACCTTCAGGGGAAGCAGGGCTTCCAGTTCTTCTGCAAGACGGAGGAAATGAAGAGAAAGTGGATGGAGCAGTTTGAAATGGCAATGTGAGCACGCGTGGTTGCTCTAGCCCTGGCGTGCAGTTGCCAAGCACGGGGGAACAGTGTCTTGGACCAGAAGATCACTGGAGACCAGCTCCGATAGCAAAGCCTGTGATGGGGAAGCTCACGTGGCCTTGCTGGATGGGTCCCTGTGCAAAGGGCGCTTGGGTCCAGCACGCAGTCATCTACCCTGAGTGTCTGCACCAAAGCATGGGTGGTGCATCTCTGAAATGACACCTTGCCATGGTGTCAGGCCACGCGTGACGCACTGAGCTGGGGCTGGAGGAAGGTGTTGCAGGAGGGGAGCCGGTCCTGAGCAGAGCAGGGGTTGGCCCCGCGCTAGCGGGTCTGGGTTGTTGATTGACTCAGGCAAGGGCCAGATCCGTGAATGTTGTCCCAGGGGAAGGTTGATGGGCAAAATCCTCTCTCTGCGCAGTCAAGCCCTGCGTCCGCTTTCACACTTGATTTCGTATCTGTCCATGTGGTTTCCAGACTTTGACTGAAATGCAAACAGCAGCTGCTGTGACAGGTCAGGAGTGCAGCATGGCTCACAGGGACAGGTTGGTAACCCCCTGGTCCTTTCCCTTAGGTCCAACATAAAGCCAGAGAAAGCCAATGCAAATCACCATAACTTTCAGATGTACACATTTGAAAAGACCACCAACTGCAAAGCCTGCAGGATGTTCCTAAGGTGAGCAACATCCTTCCAGCTTTTCTGCACCTGCATTAAAACACAGAAAGAAAATCTCAAAGTTGGGGCTGAATTAGGACTTTCTGACATCTTTTTTTGCACAGAGGAACCTTCTACCAGGGCTATCTTTGCCCCAAATGTGGAGCGGGTGCTCATAAGGAGTGCTTGGAGATCATTCCTCCCTGCAAGATCGGTGAGTTATTTCACAGCAGCAGCAGCAGCTTGTGCCAAGGAGGCGCATGTGAATGATTGGAAAGATTCGCTCTATAAAGTTCTAATGTTTGTTAACGCATAAAAAAATCTTAAGTACCCTCCCACCCACCTCCCAGGGCTGTAATTCGCGTTGGCTGGTGGTTTGAAAAACAAACAAGTCAACCAAAACCCCCAAAACCCAAGAGCTGAATCCCGTGTACGTCAGAGGACCGCAGGTGGGATGCACCCATCCCTCGTGCTGGGAGGGCATTTAAGAGAGATGATGAGTTCTTCGTCAGAAGACGTTAGTTAGTGAAAGCGGGAGGGTCCGTGCCAGCACTCACCTTTCCAGTGAGGAGAGGCCTGGGTCAGAGCCCTGGCACTGCTCAGTGCCGGGGACTGCCGCGGGGTGACTCCGGGGAGGTTTTGGCTGGGGAGTGGACAGAGGAGGAAACAAAATTGCAGAACTTTGTGCAAGTGAGAAAAATCTCCTTGTCCGGCTCCAGTCCTTCCCCAGGTCTTGCCCACCTAGTGCAGAGCGATGACTCGAGTGACCCCAGCCTCTGCTTTGTGCTTCCTCCATCAAGTTCAAGCATTGATGCCAGTTTATTGATACAGCATTAAGAGAAACAGAAAATGGGGCTTGTTGCCTGTTAAATTAACTACTTATTTCACCATTTCTCTTGCAGGTTCTTCAGCAGACCAGGTACGTTGTTTGATGGCCCTTTTCCCGCATCCTCCTCTGCCTTGGGCAGAGCCTGTATCCTTGCCTGGTCCAGGTGCGGGCAGCTCGTGGGAAGAGCCAGCACCAGCCTCAGGAGGGGTCCCAGCAACCTGGGGGACAGGACTGGAGACCAATGGCCTCTTCTCCAGCCTAAAACTGGGCCAATTTGTGCAGCACCACAGCCCTCGGGAGGTGCCAGCACCCAGCTCTAGGGCGAGCACCACGGGCTGGGAGGTACCAGGGAGGTTTTGGGACAGGGTTTCTTATCTCAGTGGCTTCGGGCAGGTGCTCATGGAGAGAGCCGAGACCACCGTGTCCTCACAGAGACTTTTTCCTCTCTCTTTGCAGGATTCACTGAGTGCTGGACCTGGTAAGGGCATTAGTGTATTACTGCAGGAGGGCAAGTAGAGACGGTGTCTTGATTGTGGCTGCAGGTGTCCCTAACACTGAGCGTGTGGGAGGGGGAGGCTCCTTCCGAAACCAGAAAGGAGCATTAGTAGCTGCAGAAGGGTTCCGTGCCGCCCGCAAGGCAAGCGATGGGGTGCTGAGGTCTCCCTCCTGTCCCTGCTCCCCAAAGCAGCAGGTCGGGTCTCCTGCAGAAAGACCCAGCTCCTCCCTGGGCTCAGCCCTCGCCCACTGCAGCCACCAGCACCACGGTGTTTCTTTGGGTGCATTCGTGCCCCTGGCCTGCTCTGCCATGTGTGTAGAGCTTCTACACCCCACACCAGTAACCGAGCAGAGCCTGGCGAACTTCCTTGTGCCAGGTCGTCCTTCAGAGCCGACCACACGCGTCCCGGCGGGGAGGCTTGTTGCTGATGGGAAGCATCTTCCTGCCGGCGTGTCCCAAGTGTGGCTCCAGGCACTGCCCTCTGACGGGGCCATTGGTCACGACCCGTCACCGCAATGTCTTTTTATTTTCCTTTGCTTAAAACTAGCCCCGACAGAGTGCTGGGCCTGCCCTGCCCAGGCTCTGGCTCGAAGGAGAAGGAACAATTTGTTTTTGTGCTTTTTCTGGTGAAGGGAAAGCCAAGCCTGGCAAAAAGAAACCTGAATCAAATTGGCGGATGAAAAAAAGAAGAAAGCACAGAGTGCTCTCGCTGGGCGGGGAGAGGTGGGGAAGCATTCTGAAGATAAACACTGCGGTTTTACTGCAGTTGGGGAAGCTTATTTAATGTGCAGTTGTTGGCAAGACAACTGGACTTTGACTGCGAGCTTCAGGGGCGTTTGGGTCCCAGGTCTGGCTGAAGTTCAGTGGGAGCCGAGTGTTTGCTGGTCCCTTTTGCAATCGCGGGTGTCACCGCTGAACCCAGCGGGGTTTGGTGCCGGCCGGGCATCGCCTAATGGGAGCCGGTCTGCCACGGCGAGGTTCAAGTCCAGATGGAGGGCTGGGAGTCGGAGCTTTGGCTTGGCTCGGTCCTTCATGGGTTTATTTTTGCTCAATCATTCATGTAACTGCGGGAGCCAAGACCGTTCGCTGTGGGCGCTGTTCCTTTCTGCTTTCGTGCTTTCTGCCCCAAACTCCTGCCTGCTGGTGCCATTAGATTTGTGGTTCACAGGATAAGGAACAACAGGCTTCAGGAGGGGTTTTTTTGATTTGTTTTTTCCTAACAGGGTCTAGGTGTTGAAACTGTTTTGCTTCTCTCCCAGGTCCTAAAATGGTGGTGGTTCAGAATTACCACGGAAACCCAGCCCCCCCCGGGAAGCCGGTGCTGACATTTCAAATTGGGGACGTGATCGAGCTGCTGAGGGGGGACCCCGACTCACCATGGTGGGAGGTGAGAACAATTGCCCTTGGGAAATTCCCAGGAAGTTTTAAACCGGTGACTTCTGCGTTGTCCCTTTTATTTGTGGCCTTCCCGGAGCGCAGGAATATGCTGGGGGTTCGGAGCCAGGGGGGCTGCGAGAGAGTTTGGAGCCTGTCCCGTCCCTGCATGCAAAAACATTGCTCCCCCGAGCACATCCCAGTCTGACACCCGGCTTGGCTTTGCAGGGGCGGCTGCTGCAGACGAAGAAGTCAGGTTATTTTCCCAGCTCGTCAGTAAAGCCCTGCCCCGTGGATGCGAGAGTAAGTGCCGAAGAGGAGACGGAGCCGGGAGCGCTGGGCTGGGGGCTGGGGGCTCTCACAGGAGGTGCTGCTCCGGTGGTGCCTGTCGCTCTTCTCAGCCTTCTGCTCGAGACCCTTGGTCCTTCCAGTAAGCCCCTGGACCTTGAGTGAGGCCTTTTACTGTGGCCAAATTAGCAAGGAAGTGGATCCATCATCCCGTGGTTGCAAATGTCTGGCCAGGTTGGTCTCGGCCCCATTCCCAAGGTTGGGGTTGGTGTGACCAGGTCCAGACTCCGTTCCTCCTCTGCAGAGCTGACTCGGGAGCAGAGAACTCGAGATCAGTCACAGTACGGGAAAACTGCACTTTATTTCTTGGCTTTTTCTTTTTTTTTTTTTTTTTAAACTGTGTTTTGTAATGCTGTCAGCTGCTTCCCAATTAAAAAACACTCAGGTAAATGAAAAAATGCTGCACGCTCATCACAGCTGGGAGGCTGAGAGAGAAATGCTCAGCTGCAACACTGCCCTCCGCTGCCGAAGCCAATAATTCAGAAACAGCTTGGCAGAGGAAAACCCTCCCGTGAAGAGGAGCACCTCGCACGTGATCCATAGCCTGACGGGCCGCTGGCTCGTCAGTAATAAGCAATTCTCTCTTTGCAGCCTCCCAACAGCCGGCCGCCCTCGCGGGAGATAGACTACACAGCGTACCCGTGGTGAGTCGCCCTGCCTACCGCTGGGCAGCGCGCTGGACGCGGCCTTCCTCTGGCCATAAAGCTGTATTGACCTTGCCTTTTAATTGTTGCTTTGTCAGGAATCCACCCTAGTAATGAATTACGAATGCAGGCTAGCAGTGCTTTGCATCCTGCCTCCCCTACGGCCACGGGGCAGCTGCTGCAGTGGCATTTGGGTGTTGAAACCTGGTGCAGCCCTTGCAGCGTCAGTGGGGATTTCTTCACTGATGGAGAGGGTCAGAGGCAAAAGGAGAGATGCTGGTGTTTCTCTTCCCATTTTCTGTGCCCAGAAAACCGTTTTGGGAGGAAGGAAGCAATTCCTGCCTTGGTGGGAGAGGCTGCGCTTGGCTTGCCTCCTGCTCCTTCCTTCCAGCTCCAGCCAGGTTTGCAAATTCATGAGTCTAAATTATCCCCACTCCCCAGCTCCCGCTGAAGCCTTGTTTACCTGGGGACCCATTCCCAATTAGTGGGATTTTCTAGGTGTACGGTACTTCAAAGGGAAGAGGTTGCACTCTGCAGCGCTCGCCTTCTCTGTTTAGTGGCTGAGCAACTTCTTGTGTATCTCGAGGCCCTTTCCTTTCTGCTCATGAAGTTTTGGATGGGACCTGTTTCTCTACTTGCCTTCTTTGAACTTCATGCCTTTAAAAAAAGAAGTCTGTTTTAAAGACATGCCTTAATTCATAGTTAGTTTAATTAATTAACCTCTGGGCTCAGGTTCGCAGGGAACATGGAGCGGCAGCAGACGGACAACCTGCTCAAGTCTCACGTCAGTGGCACCTACCTGATCCGGGAGCGGCCGGCTGAGGCTGAGCGCTTTGCCATCAGTATTAAGTGAGTAATACTTAATTTAGTAATTTAGTATTACTCGCTTCTGTAGGGCGAGACGGGGCTGGAGCACATGGCTATGTTTTCTTGAGTGCCTTTGCTGCTGTTCATAGGTTCAACGAGGAAGTGAAGCACATCAAGGTGGTGGAGAAGGACAACTGGATTCACATCACAGAAGCCAAGAAGTTTGAAAGCTTGCTGGTAGGTTTTTTGTAGCCCGCTTCAGCGTCCGCACCGTCCCTGCAAGTCGCGCAGAGGACAGTGGAGACAGCCGGGTGCTTCTCCATCCTTCCCAGGAGCTGGTCGAGTACTACCAGAGCCACTCGCTGAAGGAGAGCTTCAAGCAGCTGGACACAACGCTGAAATACCCCTATAAATCTCGGGAGCGCTCTACCTCCAGGACATTCACCCGCTCTCCAGGTAAAACTCAGCTCAGCCGCCGTTAAACTTGTGATGGGAAATCTCACCCTTTCAGCAAGGTGTAGGAGCGCCGCCTGGATGAAGGGATTTATAGCTTTGCCGTAGGGCTTGAGCCCCCCAATTTGCAAACAAGCGTCCTGCTTGGCTAGTGGCGTTTTGAGGACGGGTCCCACGGGAGGTGGTGGGTGTCGAGGGGGTCCGGCTGAGCTGGGGCTGCCTGGCAGTGCTCCTCTGAGCTGGTGCAGCTCTGCGGAGTAGGTGCAGCCTCCCAGGGAGAGCTTTTGCTGGGGGAGGCTGGTTTCCCTCCTGCGGTTTTGCACCCTTTGCTCAGGGCTGGTTTGCTACCCCCTGGTCCTGCCGGGAGAGGAGCTGCGGCTGCAGGGGCAGCCCGTCCACCTGCGGGTAGTGAGCAGAGACGTGCCGCTCTGTTAGTGGGATCTATCGTGTCTTACCTGCCCACGTCAGTTGTTGTGCCTGTGTTTTAATGGATCTAGTTCCAGTGTGAATTGTAATGGTTTGAATCCCAGCGGGACTCCTTTAATGGAGGTGATGGGAGAAATGGTGAGTCTGGGCCTAAACTAAGAAAAAAGAAAAAAAAACCAAGTAGAAAGCAAGATGTGCATTAGCGCAGAATGTTCCGTTTTGTCTAAAAGCCTGAGTACAGAAATAACTACTTTGTGGGGAAAAAAGCATTTTTAAAAAACTTTTTCCGTGGTATGTTTTAAAAAGAATACCAAAGGAAGACAGTTTTTAAAAGCTGACTAAATATCCTTTCACATAAAATACAACCCTAGGACGACTTTTGAGCTCCCACACTGGCTGTGGGGCTGCGGCCGGACCTGCTGCCAGCTGTCCCAGCTCCGAGCCCCTGCGCAAGACCGTCCGCATGCTTTGCCCTGTATTTCTCCTTCAGCTTTTAAAGCATTGTGCATTATAATTTTTTTTTTTAATTTCCTTTTTAATGCGTGTTCTGCCTCTTTCTGTTTCTCTCTAACCTCTTTGCAGCCTCCTGCGCTTCCTACAACTTTTCTTTTCTCAGTCCTCAGGGCCTCAACTTTTCTTCTCAGAGCTCCTCCAGTCCCTTCTGGTCAGGTACCAGTGCCTCTCCCCGCCGGAGAGACCTGCCGCCTTCCCCAGGCTGCAGCATCCTCAGCTTGAAAGCCATCGCCGGCGGGACCCGCGGCGTCCCCGCTGTCCCTGCATCACTCGCAGGCAGTTCAGGGGGTCCCCAGTGCTGCCCTGGGGCACAGCCTGGAAATAAGTTAATTAACCAAGGCTTGGCTGGAAGCAAAACGCACCCCCCCATCTCCCCAAAATCAAGGCAGGGAGAAGATGGAGTTGTCGCTATTTGAGAAAGGGGGCTAAAATTAACGAAAAAGTGAGCCTAGCGCATTGGGATCTCGTGATGTACTTCAAGCTCGACCTGCTTATCCCGTGTGTTTCACCGAACGAGCATTGGCATCACACCGTCTTCCAGACCATTTCTCCTTGCTGTACGAGGAGAACATCTCAATGTCTGGCAGTTTTTGAGCTCTGGTATCTGAGGCTGCTCGGGAGCCCCTTGCTGAGGAGATGGGGGGGACCTGCACTGTCAAATGTGTTTTGGGGCTCAGACTCCCTGTAGAGAGTGCAGTGCTGCTCCGGCCTTTGAACCCCATTGATTAAATGTGTTACAGACTGGCGTCTTCCTCCCTGTTTGGCAGGGATCAGAGCAAAATCGTTCCAGTTCATTTCTTCCTGTTTAAGCTTTTACCTTTCAGTATTTTCTTTAGGCTAGACAGGGAAAATCATTGGCAAAGCCACATGTGCTTTCCTTGGTGCCTTGTTTGGGAGGAACACTTAACTTTTCAAGGTATTAGAACATAACTCTGGGAATTTGGGATCCTTTAATTGCATAGAAAGTATTGAAGAAAGTAATTCGTGCAGCAATAGGCTCTGAGCAAGCTCCTGATGAAAGAGTTCAAAACTGCCGTGATTCTCGCTCCGTTCTCCAGCCTGGTTGCGTGGCAAGGACGGACGAGCCCTCCAGTGATTGCACGTTGTGTGTCTGGACCGTCTCCATCGCCATCCTCATCTCCTTCCATCCCGAGAGCCGAAAACCTGGGCAAAGCTTTTCCTCAAACTTAGTTCAACCTTGGTTTGCAAACTTTTAGAATTGAAATTAATCCTTGAAAGTCAAGGGACAAAAAAAGGATAGCTTCACCGAAACACAGCATCCCTCCAGAGTGGGGTTGTTTTGGTTTTGGGTTTTTTTTTTTCTTTGCAAACTTCAGAGGAGGTGAATTTTTCTCCTCCTCTGCCCATCCCATCCCTCCCACTGTTGCTCTCCAGCCCTCCTCCTCACTGCCGCTCCTCCTTGTACCTCCCCTGAGCATCCCCTGCCTGAAGCGATGGAGATCCGTGGTACTGGGGCCGTGCCGGTGCTGGGACTGCTCACGGGGCCGTATTTCTCACTACAAGCTGTTGGTCAGCGGTAGGGTTTGCAGGGTGCTTTTGCACTTCTTGGTCTGTTATGGGACCAAGTTGCCAAGGGCCCAGGCTGCTCCCAGGCTGCTCCCAGGCTGCTCCCAGGCAGGGACAGGAGCAGGGAGGATGGTGGGTTTGCAGCTTGTTCCTCCTCTTGTCAAAATGTGCAGGTTTTGCTCAGCACCTCTAGGAGAATCCAATCCCAGTAACTCAGTGTTTTTGAAGTAGTTTAAATACAAGCTGTTTGCCAAATCTCCTTTTCACAAGGTGGTCCCGTCAGATGCTGGGAGCTGTGTGGCAGCCAGACCTGACATTAATGGTGGAACAGGATTTTCGTTGTTAATGATCATGTCTTCCTATGAAATCTTTTCTTTCACCACCTCCCAAAAGTGCCCCTCACCCCAGCGGTCCCCACCAAGGGGTCACAGCCCCTCCTGGACTCTCCTGGTCAGCAGAGGGGCTTCCCAAGCCCACAGGAAGCCCAGCAGGAATCCAGTTTAACCCCAACCCACCCCACTCCGTGTGGGGCTGAGCGGTTCGGATGAGGCCAGCCCCGCCATCCGACCTGCTCCGGGTTGTGGTGTTGCAATGGGAGCCCAGCGCCATGGTGGAAAACCCAGGTTGAACCAAGCTTTCCCCAGGCTTCGGCCGGTCCCGCGCCACGGGGCCGCTCCCGACTCCCTCTGGTTTGTCCCCTTGCAGTGTTCACCCCACGGGTCATAGGGACGGCGGTGGCACGATACAACTTCGCGGCGCGGGACATGCGGGAGCTTTCGCTGCGAGAGGGTGACGTGGTGAAGATCTACAGCAGGATTGGCGGGGACCAGGGATGGTGGAAGGGGGAAACCAACGGAAGAGTGAGTTGCAGCTGGATAATGTCCCATCCCGCTTCTGCGGCGCACGGTGCTCCCCGCTCTCAGCCCCTGCCCGGCCGGAGCACAGCCTGCTGTCAGGACAGCAACGGGCAGGGGGACGTGTCCCGCTCCCTCTTGCTCTTTTCTGGCTTGTGGGTGGGCTGTCATCTCACAAGAGCCACCGCAGTGTCGCCAGTCAGTGCCGTGTGACAGCGACATGCGATGCCCAGCGCGTGCAGGCAGGTGGGAGCGTGCGGTGGGCAGGCGGGCGCCCAGCTCGGGCGACGCCTGAGTCTGCTCTTCCTTAAACCTGCACTGGGGGATTTACGCAGGAGCGGCTCTGCAGGTGAAAGGCTCACCATCCTGGGGAAAAGCAGCAAGGCTGATGGTTTGACCGGGTGTCCCACAGAGTTTGTAGCACTGGGGACAGATTCTTCGTGCCCCGATCCCTTATATATTGCGGACAACCCATGTTTCTGAGGCAAGGTATAGTTGCTAGTTCCGTCCCAAAGTAGGATAAGGGCTGCACTGCCGTCACCACCGTGCATCAGGATGTGGGCACATCCAGCACCGTACAAATGGCTCACCGGGAACAGCGCGCGGTGGCAGGGGAATAGTCCCAGTGATGGGACAGGAGGTCCCTTTTGCTCCCCAGTCTCCAGCTCAGCTCTCCGCTTCCCTAACAGGTTGGCTGGTTTCCCTCGACGTACGTGGAAGAGGAGGGGGTGCAATGACTGCGGGGATGTCCGATGGAAAGTCATCGAGTGCCCAGAGCGAGCCGCTGCAGACCGTGCACACTTGTCCCGACGCCCGCGGCTCCCCGTGAGACGCGGCCGGACACCTCCCAGGACTGCTCTCGCAGACTCTTTAGCAATCCGTTCCTCTGTACAGTGTGTGTGTGCGCGCGCGTCGGGGCCGCCGCCGGCCTCGCTCCTGTTACGTGTATAGAAGATTGATGGTCTGTCCGATAATGTTCGTGTAGCAGCTGCAGAAGAGTCCCGGGAAAGCCGCGCTCCCCTGCATGGACAGAGCTGAAGGACTCTGTGCGGTGCCCACCAGAGGATGGGGTCCTCCAAACCTCTTTTACTAAAGGTCTTTTAAAAGCCACTGTGGTGATGGTGGTGGGAGGGTGAGGCCGAAGGTTTGCGCCTGGGCCGGTGTTCGGGTGTGCCAAGGTGAGAATTTGGGGGTTTCTAAGGGGAGGGAGTGACTCAGCCCCGAGGAGACGATGCGGACCCCCTGCCACGCCGCCTGGGTGGGCTCCCCGGGTCAGGATTTTGGCGGTCTCCCTGGTAGCCACGCGGCAGCGCCTGGCAGCACCGTGCTGCGGCTGGGACGAGGGGGCAGAGCGAGGACACCCGACCCGGGAGGAGGAAAGGGCTGTCGTTCGTCTGAAGGGTGCCAGCTGTGAAAACAGGAGCGTGTTTTGACCCTCAGGCGTAGGCTGGAAGCGGACCTCCAGGTCAGACAGGAGGGGAAAGAGCCGCTTTGGCATCCCAAGCCCGTTTTCTTTACAACCACCTTTGGTCCCACCAGCCTTGCTGCGGGCGGAGTGGGGCAGCCCGGAGTGCCGACTGGTCCCACTGGTGAGCAGGAGTTCTCAGCGCGTTGCAGGACTGGAGGTGCACTTTGCCACACAAGGGTTTTGGAGGTCACCCAGGCACCAGGTACATGCAGAGGAGTGGACAGGAGCGTGTGTCCGTGGGTCTGTCCCGCCCTCGCTCCCAGCTTGGTCCTGCTGTGGGCAGGCGTCCCCGCCCCGAGCCAGGCTGATTTTTCTTGCAGCCGTGACACGTCCCACCTCACTGAGCTCAGGGGGGCAAACCCACCTGAGTAAGGGCTACTGTATCAACTCCTGATTTCTCTCGCTAAGTGGTGAAAGCATGTCTTCTTCCCAGCTGCGTGCACTTTTGGGGGCTGTGAGCATTGCCCCCTCTTCCTCCCACAGGCTGTTACTGCTGCTGCTGTCGAGTGAAGGTCCGTCTGCCTTGGCATTGCCGCTGCGTCCTGAGCACCGTCCGTCCGAGCCTGTTCTTTCCAAAGTGCAGCCCTCGTGGTCGGTAGGCAGAGCTGCCAGGTGGAAATCCCAGCCATCTGCTTCTGCTGGGCACTGGCTCTCCAGCTCCGGAATTTTCTTCCAAAGTGCAAATATGAACAAATAACACGTGTGGGTGCGTGACAGGGAACAACTTCCCTCTATCCGATATCTGAGCCTCCAACCTCTCTGAATTTTGAGCTGGCGCTTCCGTGCCCTGACATTGTTCCCCTGGGACTTGCGGTGGTCCTGCCGTGGGTTCCCGATGCGGGCGCTTGGCAGCGCGCTGGCGCAGGTCTGGGAGACGCCAGCGTTGGGTGGGTGAGCGGTGCTGATGCCCTCGGTCCTTGGCACGGAGGTACCACGGCTGCATCCCAAGTCTTGCTGCAGACGGAGCAGCAGTGCCCTGCTCGGGGTGATAAATGGAAGAGTTTGGGGCTCTCAAGGAAAAGGGAAAGAGATTAACTTGGAGATCAAATGTTGTTTGCTCAGTGACAAGCCCACAGCCGCCCTACTTGGCTCTTCCTCCTGGAGCCTCGCGAGTGCCCCCGCTCGCAGTGCCGGGGGGAGCGGGGTGGGCGCAGCCGGGGTCTGGCCGGGGCGGGTGCCCACCGGGGTCTTGCTCTGCGAGGTGACAGGGACGCGGAAGGGGGCTCGGGGCTTTCCCAAGGTACTGTTTGGTGCTAACCTCTCCCGGCCAGCCCCTGGGTGCTCAGCTTGGGGCACGCTCAAGGGGGAGCAGCCAGCCGGGAGCGGGCAATGCTCTGCCTCTTCTGGGCAAAGCAAAGGGCCTTGCTCCAGTTCCTGGAGCGGTGCTGGAGCTGAGGGCGTGTGTAGGGTGGGTGAGATGCACGCACACACGCACCCGAGACAAACTCACGACGGCTCGTGTTACGCCTCAGATCCTAAAGCCTTACGTGGCCCTCCTGTTTAACGTGGCCGATTTTGTAAGGCGGCGAGGGCATCCCTCTGGAAAAGCACGGACTCTCTCACGGGGACCGTGGCACCGTCTCTCCCTTACGCCCCAAAGGGATCCCCGACCTCCGCCGCTGCCTGCGTTCCCCTCCCGGCCCTGCCAAATCCCCCTTCCCTCCGGAGAGCTCTCCCTCTCGTGTTTACTGTTGTAAGAAACTTGTTAAAAATATTGTTTTGTTTGTAAGTAATTATTCAGCCATTTGCCACAATATATATCTGTGAATAAGAAAGGGAAATGTTTTTTTATGATGGTGAGAAAATTGTATATATATTTTAGTTCACCGCAGATCATTCAGAATTGCAATGGGATACGTTGGAAAATAATATGTAAATTCCTTGGGTTTTTTCTTTGCACTGCACTAACTGGGGTAGGGTGGAGGGGATTTAAAGATAAAACTGTTTATGGAATAGTTTATAGCTGGGAATTTGGAAATCATTTGGAATAGCTTGTAATGCTGGAATAGAAACTTTAGCTGCTACTTAGAAACTCTTTTGCATGTGGTTTTTCCAGACCTTTTTAAGTTACAATACATCAAAGTAAATTCCACAACAGAAAAAAATAAAAGTGTAATTTTGCTGATAGGTTTTTTTTCCAGCCATGGTTTTTACTGCGGCTCAGGCTTGTGTCGGGCTTCTTGTCGCTAAAGCCTCCTCGGCTGCGCTGGGGCCGGAGGGGCGACTTGGTCAGTCCAGGGGAGACGCGTGCTCGCGGGGACGGATCCTTTCTGATTCCTGCCGGGAACCGTAAGTGTTCGTACCCCTTCCAAAGCTCAGAGTAAATCCTTCCTGCAGGGCCAGCCACGGCTTTTTGCAGTGAGGCCCCGCTGAAGCCAACCGCTCGCCTGTCGAGTTCCTTCCCCTTGTTTCTGGAGCAGCTGCTTCTCCTGCAGTTGTCCGTGCTCCTGCCGGGCGGCTTTCCCGGGGCTCCTCTCCCTGCCCGAGCTGAACCGCTGCGGGGTGAGAGAAGGAGCGTGATTTTCCAGGGCTTTTAGTCACTCCCGAGTATCATATTCCAGACTCCCACTCGGCCTTGCAGGCAGCAGCATTTTCCAGAGCAATAAAAGCAATTGCACAGTTGCTTATAAAATACCTGAGGCATTGCTGGAGGTTTCACCCCAGAGCAGGGAGACAAGATGCCAATGTGAGCTGCCATGTCATTTAATGAATACAACTTAACTTCTTTTCTGCTCTTGGGAGTCCCCAGTGCTTTCTCCTTCTTGCTTCAACTTTCCCAGAGTCAGCTGAAAGGGGCTGTAGCAATGAGCAGAGGCATTTTACTCGGAGAAGCAGGACATGAGCTGGGCACTAACTTTTGGATGCTGATTTGGAAAGGTGCTGCTCAGCCAGGTATTTACCCTTGGCCGAGGTGATGACCCCTGCCTGGGGTAAACCCTTTCCCCGTTGTTGCTGTTCGGTCTAAGGGAAGCTCTCCAGCATGCACCATGTATGAAATACCAGGTTTTGGTACCTGGGTGCTCTCCTGCCAGCGACGAGCGTCGGCCCAGCCCTGAGCGGGTCGGGCATCGCCGTCAGACGCCCCCGGCGTGGCTGGGCTGCAAAAATGCAGCACTAGAGCCTGGAACCAACTGATGGCTGCAAGAGCAGGTAAATGCAAAAATCTGCTTCCATGCAAGGTCCTGCTGCTGGGGACATCCCTGCCACCCCAGGGGCTGGCTCCTCGGTGGCAGCCGGTGATGTTTAACCCTCGGGGGGAGGTTGGAGCTGGCGGCGTTGCAGCCTCGGCCAGGTGGGTGCCCCGACAGCCGGCTTTGCTCAGCTGCACGGCCAGACCTCCCCCGGGGGTTTGCACCGATGCGAGGTCTGATGCCTCAGGAATAAATGGGGCTTTTATTGGCTGTGCCCGGCCACAGCCAGGCACCGTCATCAGACCAGGAGCAGCCTTCCCAGGGGCCATTAAGAGAGGAATAAATCTTCAGCCATGGCCGGCACAGCTGGCTCCAGCCCTGCACGGACCCCAGGAGGGGCGACGCACCAGACACAGGTTTTCTTTTTATTTACTTCTTCTGATTTTTTTTCCCCAGCAATAGCAGCTGCTGACATAATCTCCCACATTAGCTGGGCTCGCCAGGGCACCGCCTCTGCTCTGAGCAAACACGGCGCTGGGGGTGGTTGCATTTGCTGGCTGCCCTCTGCAAACAGCAGGTCCTGCTCTGTGCCACAGAGCGTGACAGCCACCCTGCGATGTCCCTGTGGCTGGGCCTTGAGCACGCCCCGCGGCCCCGGTGGCCTGTGGCCGGCCAGCACGTGGCCACCTCCCTCTGCCACCTCAGCTGGTCTATGCCACGAGCAGGCCCGTCAGCTGGGTGCATGCTCCTGTGCCGCCCAGCTTGGTGGACCCCAAAACAAAGGTCCAAACCGCTGTGCAATCAGGATGGGGAAACTGAGGCAAGGGGTTGCCACGAGCAGAGCTCAGAAAAGCTCTGCCCAGCAGGACTGTGCGGGGTAGAGCCTGCTTTCAGCTTGGGGTCGTGCACTGGTAGTGCTTTCCGAAGACCGAATTCAGACTGCGGTTGCAGGGGTGAGCGCAGTCGGCTCTGCACGTGTGCCCGTGCAGGCGCCGGTGGCGATGATGGGGATGGGGATGGTAATGGCACACGCTTGCAGCCTGGTGGACGCGGTGATGGGCCGCGGGTCTGCAGCACGCCTGGCTAGTTCATTCCTGCATTAGCCGTAATGTTTTCTGTGACCTAGAAAACTCCAGCTGGCGCATGCAAACCGCTATGCCCCTTTATTTTGTAATTAATCTAAGAATCACAGGGAAAAGATTGAACTAGCTTAGGCTCCCTCTACATTGGTATGACCACCAAAAAATAGAACCACCTTCATTCCTGCTCTGGAGCTGCATCAGGGTGCCGGGGCTTGGAGGGACTGAACTCGCTGCCGCTTTCTCTGCTGTCCCTCCTGAGCTTGGTGAACGGCTCGGGCTGCTGAATGCATACTTGGGCTTGTATTGTTCTAGGTCTGGTCTATCCCAAAGGTCGTATTTAGAATTAGTTCACGCTGATGAAATGGTTCTGGTCTGTCAAACAGAAACACCCCACTGCAAACAGGAGTTTAGACTTGTTTGCATCTCTCTGGTTATTTTGAGCAATTAGTTCGTGGAGAAGTCTGGAGGAATTGGGGCTCTCTTGAAAACTTAGAAACCGATTTTATCTTTGGGAGGAATGCTGCCCGAGACAGGGGCTAATGCTGGAACAAGCGAATGCCTCCACTTCTACCCAAACCCTTCCCAGACTGGGGGGATTTGGATGCAGTCCGGGTACCACGGTGTGTTCAGCATGCAAGAGCAGAGGCATGGGGCAGTGGGGAGCAGCGGGGGGCACTTCCCGGGGTCACGCTGCTCTTGAATGCTAAAAGCCCCCCAAAACGCCCTCCCTGGGCTACTCAGGGCTCTGTGGGCAGGCGATGCTGCTTGGGGGGATGCTGCAGGGACCGCGATGCTGCTCAGAGCCTGACCATACCAACCTCCAGCCAAACCCCAGCTCCACCCCGACATCTGCTTCTCTGCGATATCTGAATCAGGCCCTTCAGAGCCCCTTTAGAGAACTTGCACCGCCTGCGTATCCTGCCCAAACAGGCCCTAATTTCAGGGGTGAGTCCTGGGCAGGAGGAACAATAAACCTTCAAGTTGGGAGATCTAAATCAAACTTTTTTTTTCCCTGCCTCCTCTAAATTAAATTTTTTGGTGTTCCCACCTTCACTTTGAGCTCTTGGGAAACGTGTAAATTTATTTTAATGCTGCTTTTAAAATGTAACTGCTGGGAACTCCGGCAGGAGGGTCAGATGGTGCCTTTCCTCGCCGTGTTTGCTTTCTGGCATCCAGCTGACGGCTCCAGCCAGCGCTGAGCGAGCCCGGGAGGCTGCGAGTCCCCGCTGGCCCCAGCTGGGCTATTTGTTCTCTGCTGGGCACCGAGCTGGGGAGAAAAGCAGCATTTTCCTCCCTGTTTGGAATTTCTCCACTCTGCCTGACTTTTCTCCTTCACTGAGGAGCAGCAGAGCCACCAGAAGGGGTAAGAGGGAGGTAAACCCCCCTTTCCCAGCTGCTCCGCTCGCCTCCGGCACTGGTTAATGTTTTTTTGCAGCAGGGGCCGAAGGGACGGCCGTGCACGGAAGAGGAGGAGGAGGAGGAGAGCATCGGAGGAAGGCAGGGGCCCCACGGCCATCGCAGCGGGGAAAGCCAGCCCGGAGCGAACCTTGCTGGTGAGTGGAGCCCAGCGAGTCTCGGCTGCGGGCGGTGGAAACCTCCTGTGGGCTGTCCGAGAAACTCCTGTGGGTATCGTGGGATTTCCCGAGCGGGAGTTTGCAGCTTGGCTGGGCTGCAAGGGGGAGAGCGGGGGGACAGCGGGTGGTTTGGAGGCCGCGTGGCAGCGAGCGGGGGGTTTTGGTGGGGCGAGCCCCAGGGAAGTCCCTGGCCACGGCCCGTGGCTTGCGTGGGAAGGGGTGACACTGGCCTGTGAGACCCTGCTGCACCCCTGCTTGTGCACCCTAAATCATGCACCCGGAGCAAACCCCGAGCTATATCCCAGGCCAGGAGTGCAGGGGCTGGGGTGTCTGCAGGCAGGATCTGTCCCCGTCCCCCACCAGCAGCCATTGCACTGCTCTCTTTTGATAGGGAGCAAACCTTAACGCCTTCATGGTGGCCAAACAGCTCCTGAATACAAGGCGGCGGGGGGGGGAAGTGGTTTCTGCAGGCGCGAGCGAACACAGGCACAGGCATTGCAGTGCCCTGTGCGTTTCCAAGCCCCTTTTTGAAATGGGGCCCCTCTGAAGGGTGTTTGGGAGTGCACAGGCGTGCAACGGGGATCCCGTTTCCCTGCTGAAGGGGGTCCCAGCAGCCCGCTCAGGGACGTCCCCCAGAGCTCGCTCCAGCAGCCGGGACCTGCTCAGCCCCTTGCGCAGCACCCTGAGGTGCGGTGAGACCGAAACGGTGGGGAGGAGCCGGGCTGGCCGGTGGTCCCGTACCCTCGCTTAGCGAGGCGTTTTGGGGATTTGCAGGTGGAGATGTCCTACGTGAGCTGCGCCTTGCGGGCGGCCGCCCCCCGCCACCTGCCAGCCCCCTGGAGAAGCCCCCGGCCCTTCAGCAGCGCGACGGGTCCCATGGCGAAGAAGAGCGTCCCATACCAGAAGACACTGAAGGAGGAAGGCTCTGGGAGCGGGGAGCCCAGCCGGCCCCCACCACCCTCGGCTGAGGTGGTGGTGGTCGGGGGGGGCAGCCTGGGCTGCCAGACCACCTACCACCTGGCCAAGCGGGGTGTCACCAGCGTCGTGCTGCTGGAGAGGGACCGTCTGACCTCGGGCACCACCTGGCACACGGCCGGTGAGGCGGTGGGCACAGCGCGGGTGCTCCCTGGGGTGGGGGTGGTGGGCACGGGGATGCCTGCGGTTTGGGATGTGCTGTTGTCCGTAGAGCGGATCCGTTGCGCAGGCCGGCTCCGGTTGTGTCGGAGAGTTTTGGCTTGAAATGTGGAGAATTTCAGGGTTTCTGTTTTTCCTTTTGGCATAGTTTTTCGTTAAGAAAACACCCCCCAAATTTTCTTTTTTTTAAAGAAGTTTTATGTGACACTGGGAAAACTTAAAACAGTTTATTTCCACACTTGTTTGGTTGGTTTTTCTTTTTTCCTTTTTTAAGCCAGTTTTCTTCAGCAGGGAGGGGGGAGCTAGAAGAGGTTAATTCGGTAAGCTTTTGGGGGGGTGTGTCTCTTTTTGGGTTAGTCTGCTCCAGAAACCCTTTGTTCCCCATTCATTTAATGCCCAAGGAAAGCAGAAATGAATGATTTTGAGCACTCCCACATCCCCACGAGATGGAGGAAGCGCCCAGGCAGGGCGACACAGGCCACGCGTGGGACAGCGGGGCCCCCTCTGCATCCTGCAATGGGGGGGTGGGGGGGTGGGGGTGGCGGAGCTGCCTTGTCCCACCCGTGGGCTCTGTGTTATGTGTGTGTCCCACCCCAGGTCTGCTGTGGCAGCTGCGTCCCAGCGACGTGGAGGTGGAGCTGCTGGCCCACACGCGGGACGTGGTCAGCCGGGAGCTGCCGGCGGAGACGGGGCTGCACACGGGCTGGGTGGAGAACGGGGGGCTCTTCATCGCCTCCAACAAGCAGCGCCTCGATGAGTACAAGAGGCTTATGTCGGTAGGGTGAAGCCCCTCGCTGTCCCCCCTGGCTGGGTGGGCTGCAGGAGGTGGGTTTATCTCCTAGGCAGGGCTGCGGAGCCCCTGGGTCTCTGAATGGCCTGGCTTTCCCACCCGGAGAGCCGCGAGTGGCCTGGGGTGGGCTTCCAGGGCCGCCTCCTGGCTTCTGTGTGAGGCTGCTGAAATCAGGCAAAATGCTGGCTAAACAGGCAAAATGAAATCCAGCCGTGGATTTTTGCCCTTTCAGACAGCGGTAGCATCATTTTCCCAGCTGCACAGGTAAGCTTGCATGCAAATATGGGACCGTATTCCCTGAAATCTGTGCAGACCGTCCCACCCCAGGCTGGTTTTAGGGCTTGTCTTGGGGCAGCAATTGCCTCGTCTGGGTGATAAACGCATCCCGGGGTCGGGGGGGGGGGGGTGTGGGTGTGGGGGGAGTTTCTCCTCCTCCTCCGGCAGCAAGTGATGAGCAAAGCTTTTGTTGCCTGCTTGAGCTCCCGGTTTTCCTGTCCCCGGTTGGCAGCTGGGGAAGGTGTACGGCGTGGAGTCCTACGTCCTGAGCCCGTCACAGACCAAGGACCTGTACCCGCTGATGAACATCGATGACCTGTACGGCACGCTGTACGTCCCCAAGGACGGCACCATGGATCCAGCTGGTACCTGCTCAACTCTTGCCAGAGCAGCAACTGCCAGAGGCGCTACGGTAGTTCCTAATTAGTAATTACTAATTAATGCCTGTTGACCCTGGGAGAAGATTTCATCCTCTGCCTTCCCCAGCTCCTTCTTTCCCACTGGAGCAGAGTTGGTCCTGCAGCAACAGGTCTTTGCCCAAGAAGAGTGTGGTTCAGTTTCCAAGTCCTTGTTCCCAAGTCCTGTTCAGCTCTGATAGCTGCTTGGGTCACAGCAGCAAAGCTGGCAGGAACCACGAGATCCAGGGAAAACACAGGATGAAAAAAAAGACCTTTAGGAGCCAGACGAAGCAGCGCCCAAGGCAGGTTCCTTGGGAGAGCAGAGGCTTCGGGGGTCAGGCAACACAGTCCGCTCCTCAATGCAGGGGCTACCAGCCCATCCTTGGTGCATTGCTCACCTCGTGTGCGTGTAAATAAAGAGCACCCTCTGCAGCTGTGGGTGCACGGCGCAGCGGTTTACGTCTGCAGCTGAGGAGGGGTATGTTGTTATCAGCAGTAGCAGTAATAGCTGTTGGGAAAGGGAGATGGCCAGTGCCAGACCACCACTTAGATTCTGCTCTCCCAGATTTGGGGGGGTCAGGCCAGCTGGGTCGTCCCACCACCCTTGCAAGCCTGTGTGACTCTGCTGCCCGTCCTCTGTCACCAGATCATCGAGAACTGCCCGGTCACTGGCATCCAGGTCAGAGCTGATGATTTTGGGGTGAAGAGGGTGTATGCGGTGGAGACGGCCCACGGGACCATCCAGACTCCCTGCGTGGTGAACTGCGCAGGTACGGGGCCCAAAACACAGCGGGGAAGGTGGGGGACTGGGGCTGAGGCCGCAGGGCAGGGGCTGGCTTTGCATCCCGTGAGCCGGAGGGTCTACGTCAGTCCCTTGTTCCCCAAATCTGGCTGTCACCCCCAGAGCACCGCAGGTTGCTGGAGGGCGGAGAGGTGCCCAGCGTGGGGCTGCTCTCTCCGCAGGTGTGTGGGCGCGAGCCCTGGGCCGGCTGGCCGGCGTGCACGTGCCGCTGGTGGGGATGCATCACGCCTACGTGGTGACTGAGCGCATCGAGGGCATTCAGGTCAGTCCCGCGCGGCTGCAGGTCCGCTCCTCTGCTCTGGAGGACAGCGCTGCCTCCTGCCCCGCTGCACGCAGCAGGGTGAGGTGGGAAAGACCCCCCCCAGGACCCACAGACCTGGGGGACACCCCCCGCCCCCCCCCCGTTCCTGCCTTCGGCGCAATCCTGCGCTGCCAGGTCAGGCTCTGCACCCGGGGAAGTGCACACCCAGCAGTTTCTCTTCCTAGCAGGACTATGAGACTACCTTTAATAGAGTTGTATTTAATATTTAACAATGTTAGGACTAGCAGGATAATTTTCTTCTTTCTTTTTTTGTCCCAGTACACTTATTACAGGGTCTCTGGTGTGTTTGGTGTCTGATTGCAGTGTTAATAAAGACGCCAAACACTTTCTGAACAAGCCCCAGTCCCCAGCAGGCAGAGGTGTAACTCTCCAAGCATTTCTAAACCCTCCCAAGAAATCTGTTCCTGCCGTCCGGCTACGGAGAATTGTTCAGGAGTCGAAGGAGACTTCATTCACTCAGGTGCCAGGGCTTTGAGGGTGACCCATTATTTAGTTTCCATCCTGCTGACACAGTCTGTGTCTGACTTTTCAGTCCAACGTGCCTCATTTTAGAAAGTGCTGCTGTCAATGACTGCGTTTTTATCCCAGTAACTCTGCTGTGCTGTACAAACCCGGTGAGAAAGAGACTTTTCAGAGAAGACTCTGCAGCTCGCAGACCCCTGTGCTTCCCATTCAATCAACTTAATGCCGTTTGTCAACACAAAGCGCACTAGGCTCTACACCAGTACATCTGTGCTACCTAAATATTTCTCCGTCCATTATTCACGAGAACAAATCCCTCGTTCTTTGCGCACTGCTGCCCACGTGTTGTGCTGTTGCATCCTCCTGCGGAGGTGGGTGGCAGAGGAGTGATGCTTTCCAAGCTGGGATCAACCGCAGCGGCTGCTCCCGCTCCCCCGAGCATCCCCGGTGCTGCCTGTGCCGCGGAGGAGCAGCCGGAGAGCCGAGGTGCCGCTGCCCTGGTGCCTGTGCAAACGCACCCACGGCACGGTTCCTGCCCGCAGCGCTGGCGTTTGCCAGCTGCTAATTAAGCAGGATTGGGGCAAGACTTGGCTTCCAACTTGGGTGCCTGGGCTCAGGCCTTGTGAACGGGCGCGCCGCCCGCAGCATCGCTGCCTGCGTAAGCCGCTTTGCCCACAGTTCGGCCAGGTTTTCTGGAGTTGACCTGAGTGCCGCCTTCTTGGGGTACGCGGGCACCCAAATTTCAGGGCTGAGGGCACATCCACGGAGCCACTGCTGCTCCCATCCTCGGCGGGACACAGCCGCAGGTGCCGACCCTGTGCCCCCGACCCCCCAGCTCATCCCGCTCAGCCTTGCCGGGGCGGTGTCAGGGTCTCCCCGCAGCTCTCGTCCCTCTCTCATCCCTCCGCTTCCCCTCCCCATTTTTCAGAACATGCCAAATGTTCGCGATCACGACGCCTCGGTGTATCTCCGTCTCCAAGGCGATGCCCTTTCCGTGGGTGGATATGAGTCAAACCCCATCTTCTGGGAGGAGGTGAGCCGCGCCGGGAGGTTTTCCAGGGGAATGAGGCAGGTTTGCAGGGCACCCACCGCAGAGGGGTGGGCGCAGGCGTGAGCGCCTCAGCCCCCGGCTCCTGCGGGTACCACCCTCCACACGGCTGGTGGGGAAAGCACAGGGCAGCATCTTCCCTTTGGGTCTGTCTGTGGCACAGATACAAGAGGCAGAGGCAACAGCAATGGGATGAAGAGGCTGGGCTGCGGGGATTTAGAGGTCACTATGCGGTCCCTGCCCTGCTGCATCATCCCTTTATCCAGGTGCGGGTGTCTTAATTCGGGCTCTGCCCCAGACCTTTGGCTTGGCTGGGCTGTTCACGCAAACCCAAAGAAACCACAGTCTGAGAAGCAGCCTCTATTTTCTACGGTCTCCAAGGCTGCTAGAGCCGAGAAGTTCTTACGCCATCAGCTCTACTCTGTTTTGTGTCCTGATTCCTGTTTCCCACCTTCAGGTATCTGAAAAATTTGCTTTTGGCCTCTTTGATCTGGACTGGGATGTTTTCATGCAACACATTGAAGGTGCCATCAACAGAGTACCGGTGCTGGAGAAAACAGGCATTAAATCCACCGTCTGCGGGCCAGGTAACATGGCTGCAGTGGTACGGTGACAGGCTGCATTCCTCCAAGGATCTTGCTGGAGGCAAGGGGAAACTTAATGTCCTGGGGAGCAGAAAAACCCTCTGAATGCAGCGAAAGTGGCTGTGGTCTGGCTGCAGTGGTGTCGTCTTCCAAGGGGTGGCATCCCAGGCTTAGCCTAGGTGGAGAAATAGCTGGGGAGCTTATTGTCTTGGTCCAACCTGGGGATGGTTAGCGCAGATTTACAGCCAGCGTTGTGGCCACTGGACTAGGGAATTAAGGGGCAGATTTTTTTTTCAAGCAGTGGCCATTGTTTTACCAAGTGTTATTTTATATTATTATTTTTACTACTTGCTTCTGGGGCAGTGATATTAGATTTACTCAGATTTACATCCCAGGCTGCCTGGGGTGGAGTCAAAGGCCACAGCATCGCTGCAGCAGCAGCTAGAGGTGATGCCAGGCATCAAACCTGAGCCCTGCATACTTGGTTTGGCCTTGGCGGGGGGGTGGGGGGGTGGGGAATCCCTTTTTGCTGTAGCACTTAAAGGGAAACCCTTGAGGCCCTTGGGGAGGGAGCGGTGCTGCTGTACAAGGGGAAAGCAGGGCACATCTCCTGCCCCGCAGCAGATAAAACATGACATGTACAAGGTGGACGCCTTGGCCCTGGGTATGGTGGGTTTGATTAAACTGTGGTGCAAGCAGAGCTGGTGTCCTCTGGTGGGGAGCTGACTTCTTATAGGTAAATGTCTAGTATTTGTAGTACAGGAATGTAATTTCCAAAGGGTCAGCGCTCCTCCTTTTCTGCTTCTTGATTTAAACCAGCAGCTGGTTTGCTTGCGACAGCTGAGCCACGCTGAGCCGAAGCAAATAGCAAACACTTGTCCTTTCTGCTGCGCGGTAAATATTTCACCACCAGAACAGCTACCGCGCTGTGCTTCAGGCGCAGGGGATGAAAGCAGAATGAATTGGGGTGGTTTAAGCTGTTTCTTCTCCGGCTGCTGATCAAACACCGCAGCCGAGCGGGCCAAGGTCCCGTGTGAGCACTCAGCATCCGTCCGAGGGCAAAGTCAGCAGGGCTGGCGTGCACCGCTGGTGAAGGGGACGTGCTTTGGGTGTTGCTCTGTTAACTCGGTGAATTTGTAGCCTGGCGTATCGGTATGGGGATACTGGCATGCGAGAAGCTGCTTTGGTGAAAGTCGAAATAATCTTCTGGCTCTGCTCTTGCCTTCTCCTGAGCACAGAGATCACGGGGAACAAGCTGGGCATTGCTGGGTGGGGGAAGGACCAGTATGAACTCTGCCTTCCTGTTCTCCTTTCACACGGATGGATGAACCACCATAAAACAGGGAGGAGGACTGCACACCTCTGTCAGGGTGTTTTCCTCTGTCCTCCCTAGCAGGGATTTCCACGGGGGCCGTGGTTGATAGTCCTACGGGGAGCAGGAGCTGGCAGCATGAGACATCATTAGCACAGGAGCCTTGGGTGACATCAGCAACAGTCCTCCGTGGGATAAAGTAGCTTAAATTTGTGAAATTTCCCAGCAGAAATCAATGAAGGTGAAATATCTTCATCGTAATGAAATATGGCACAGGTGTTGAAGAGGCAGCAAACAGGCCAGTGCGGCCCCCTTGACTGGGGGATTGGGAGAAAGCAAGCGGCTGCTTCGGCCACCGCAGCACCTCGTGCGCCTTCTGGTCGGGGATTCATTCTGCTTCACAAATTTTCAGTCTAAACCCTAACAGCTAACACAGTGCTGGCGTGCAGCGAGTGCGGCTGAGCTGCCCGGGGGAGCGGAGGGCACAGGTACCCTGAGCCCGGGGTCTCGATGGTGCAGGGACGGACTGTGCAGTGCGCAGGGCTGCAAAGGAGCTGCCTTGTGCCACCAGCGCCTGCCTCTGTCACCGGCAGTGCGATGTGCATATATATATATATGTGTGTGTGTGTGTGTCTGCATACACGTATACTCATGCAAGCAAATATGCGCACATATATTTGCTTCAGGAGCCTGCACAAGACACCTGTGTGATGCTGGGCATCCCAGTAGCAGGGCAGCTGTCCCTTTGGCCTCTGCTGCCTGGGCGCTGTTGGAGAGGCGTAGGTGGGGGATGCCTGAGCTGAGATGCTGGGAAGTGCTCAGTGTTGGTCTGATTCTGGCCCCATCGACCTCACTGGGAGCAGCAGCAGGCCAAGGCCAGCACGGGAAGCTGTAGGGACCCCGCTCCTAAAGTGCGTGATGTGTCCTCAAAACGCCTGTCCTGTCCTCACTGGCACATCCCCCTCTCTGTCTTGCAGAGTCGTTCACAGCCGACCACAAGCCGCTCATGGGGGAAGCCCCAGAGGTCCGAGGCTTCTTCCTCGGCTGTGGCTTCAACAGCGCTGGTAAGAGAGACGTGAAGGGATCACACCTCGGGCACCCCGATGCGGGCATCGTACCCCGGGCAGAGCCTGGCACCCACAGCCGCGCTTGGCCTCCTGGCCTCATCTGGGTCCTCGCCTCTGCCCCCAGGGATGATGCTGGGAGGCGGCTGCGGGAGGGAGCTGGCTCACTGGATCATCCACGGGCGGCCGGAGAAGGACATGTACGGCTACGACATCAGGCAAGTCACCCCGGCTGCCCCAGGTCCCCGCGGGCTGCGGGCTCCTTCGCTGATACCCCTCGTCCTTGGGTGGTCCCTGGGGACGGGTTTCGAGGCAGGGCTGGATGCTGGCTTCGGGAGCGGGTGTCCGGGCGGCGTCTGTGCCGCAGTCTGCGTCCCTCCGAGGAGCTGAAATCAATTACGCTTGATGGCTTTAATGAATTTACACGTGGGGTTTATCTCATTTGCCTCATCCCACTTCTACGCAAACAGCTTCCATCAGACATGAGGAGATTGCAGCTATGGGAAAGGACAGGGTAATTACGTTTGGGTTTTGTTGTTGTTCAATTAGTGCCGTGCCTAATCTTCTAAGTTAATAATCGGGGGTGATGATTTCAACAGGAGAAAGATTAGCTTTCCCCCTCCTCTGCAGCACAACACGGGCCGGGAGTTTTGACTGTGCAGATGCTGGCTCTGTAATTGCTTTCGACTTGCTTGATTATATTTGATTTGGTTTGGGCTTTCTTACAGGGCTGCTAGCGACAGCAACCACCTTGTCAGGGACAAAGCTTTTAAAACCGTGTTGCTTTAGTGGCAAAGCCGGTAAGGACCCCATTGACTCGGGCTGGGAGGGGAGTCGGTGCTGGTGCCTGCAGAGGTCAGCGGGAGATGCCCCAGCAGCCTTCCTCCGCCAGCCCTGCAACGGGGCCAGCGATGGGCCAAGCCCGGGAAGGAGACATCCCCGGGCTGGGCAGGCACCGCTGCGCCGTCAGGCAGGCGGGCTGGCACAACCGCAACCGCTGTGGGGCCGACCTGTGCCGTGGGACCCCAGCCCCGATCAGACAGTGGCCGGGGGCTTTCCAGCCCTTGCATCTGGATTACCCGAACATTCCCCCGTATCCCGTCTGCCCTGTCAAGCTGGTGTCAGTCGCGGTTTTTTCTTTTGGTGGCAATTACTAAGTTCCTCTTTAAATAACTCCCTTTTCCACACATTTAAATATTTATCCTCTCAAAGCACTCGCTTGTAAATATTTCATCTGGCAGCTGTTGCTCCTCTTGCTGCCGTCAAAAATTCAGTGTGTCGGTGAAGGGGCTGGGGCTGGCGGGGCAGACAGGGGTGCCGGTGACATGCCATGTGTCACCTGTTGCCTGTCCTGTGCTGGCAGAAGAGGCAGCTGCCCTCACAGTGAGCCCACAGCTGCTTTCGGGGGGCATCGCTTGCATTGCTTGCACTGCTGCAGGGCTCAGCCCCGGTGCCCTGCCTCTCCCCTGCGCCCAGGCAGCGGGGAGGGAAGCTGAAAGTATTGTTTTAAAGAGCCCTATAGATGACATTTTGTCTTGCCTTTCACCTGCTGCCGGCCTCCCTTTCTCCAGACCTGGGGGCTTTGGGCTGGAGAGGAGCCCGGTGGTAATTCGGGGAGCCGTGCTCCTCTGCCTGCCGAAGCCGGAGGACGGGAAAGGTGCCACCGGCGCCCGGGGCTGCGCTCCGTGAGTTTATCGGTCTCTAGTAATAACAACCTGAGTGTGTGCTGAGCTGGCACATTTCTTCAAGGAGCTTTTCTGTTTGAAAGATGAAAATATGTCAGACAAATTTACAATGCTTCAGGTTTTATTTATCTTTCAGCTTAGGAAGAATGGGATGAAAATTTCAGGAATGTCCAGGGCTCTTTCCTTCGTCAGGGCTGCATTTAAACCCAGGCTGTGTGCGAGGCATGCTCTGAGGTCAACCCCACGCTGAAGCAAAGCAAAATTAGCCCCAATTCCCCCCCTTTTCTATTCCCCCCCCCCCCCCAGCAGGGCTGTATCCTGCTCCCAGTTGCTCTGGGGTACATGTGCCTGGAGCAGGGCTGGGGAGCTCAGTGGGGGCTGCGGCGAGCACCCAGCTCTGATGGGCAGCGCTGCAGCATGGCCAGCACCAAGCCCCGCTTGGTTCCTCTGCTCTTCTACCTGTGAAACGGGTGAAGGAATAGCAATTTTACACCACAGCGGCTGCATCCACACCTGGGTCTGGCCCAAGAGGGCCATGCCCGGGGGAGGAAGCACCCCGTGAGCTGGTGGGCTTATCCAGATGCTGCCCTCTCCCTGCCTTCCAGGAGGTTTCACCACTCCCTCACCGACAACAACCGCTGGATCCGGGAGCGGAGCCACGAGTCTTACGCCAAGAACTACTCCGTCGTCTTCCCCCACGACGAGCCGCTGGCGGGGCGCAACGTGAGGAAGGACCCCCTGCACGAGGTGAGGATGTGCGCCCCGACCCGGGCTGCTGTGCGAGCAGCAGTGCGAGACCCTCGCCGTATCCTTGCAGCAAAAAAGAGGGGGCGAGGAGTGGCCGCAGCTGTGTCGCTCCCCAAAGCAGCGTGGTGTTCCCCGGGTGCACGCTGTGAGGGTGCTGGGGCCATGGACAGTTTAATGGTAGAGATGCCAAGCTTTCCCGTAATATTTAACTTAGCAGATATGGCTTAAGAGCCCAGTGACGGTCACTAGGCAGGGGAAAAGCGGAGGGAAAAGTGGAGAGAAGGGCTCAGCGGGGGCTTATTTCGTTCACTGCCAGTCTGGCTCGGGGGCAGTTGCAAGGGCCGTGGGATGCCGGGTGCTCGCAGAGATCTCCTGCCTCCTGCTCGCCGTGTCTCGCTCACAGCTCAGCAGCAGCTTCTCCTCCCCAAAACGGCATCTCGCAATGTGGAGCAAGGCCAGGGCACGGGGAGGGATGTGGGAAGAGTGGGGACCAGCTGTGCCTCCACGGAGGCAGTTTTGCCGGCAACCAGCAAGTCCCTGCTGGTTTTGCTCCCTGGAGCTGCCAGCCAGGCCTCCTCCCTGCTCCCACCTTCGCCAGCACAAATCTCCGTAGGTGAGATGCAGCACTTGAGGAAAAATGTTTCCAGTGGTTTGCTGCATCAGCAGCATTGCGGCAACTGCGGCTCAGAGCCCCCAAAATCACCCACCGCTCCCGAGATGCTCAGGGTGACCCGGGGCTGGTGCCTCGTCCCACCCTGTCACTGCCAGCCCCAGTCCCAGCCCCAGCAATGAGCAGCCACGTTTCTCAAGCCCATTTCTCCTCATCGCTAATTCATATCACACCGTTCCTCTTCCAATGGAGAGCAGAGGCTCAAGCAGTAAAACAGACATCCCTCCCCACCGTCCCCCGGTGTTTGGTTGACAGCTTAGTTGTTTTCTGTCACCGAGGATGCAATTTATTTTTTAATAGCGTGTCTAATAAGCGATGCCCATTTGACTGACAGCCTGGTATTTATACATGCAGCTCCAGAACATGTGCTGTGTTTTATAAATAGGCGCTGAATCATTTCTGAAATGTTCAACAAAATCTATTCTCTTCTGAACAAAGGCACCAAACAAAAATATCTTAATGGATCCCTAACTAATTGTGTGCAGAGAGATTTTCCCGAGAGCACAGAGGAGGAATAAGAAGGTTGCTATATAAATCTTAAACGTTATTATATAATTACTCTTGTAAACATCGGGGGGAATGTTGCTCTCTGGATTTAGCATCTCTCAGTCAGTAAATCGTGCACCGTAGCACAAGGTTTGGTGGGGTGCACAGCTGGGCTGCCGGACTCCTGCCTGCCAGCTGCCGTTGAGGGAAAGACCTTTCGGGGGGGGGACAAAAATATCGGGCAATTTGTAGGCAGCTGGAGTTCGCCACTGTTTTAAAAGACAAACTGCAGAGCTGATTTTGGCTACTGATAGTCAAAGCCAAGGGGTCACAAGTCGGGTCTGGAGCATGCATGTGACGAGGGCAGTCTGCATGCTGCTCAAAAAGCAGTGAAAAGGCTTTTTTTTAACCATTTGTTCCCATTTCTCCGGCTTCACTTGCGTAGGAGCTGCTGCGACAGGGCTGCGTTTTCCAGGAGCGGCATGGCTGGGAGAGACCCGGCTGGTTCAGCCCCAGGGGAGCAGCCCCGGTAAGCACGGCACGCGTTTCGGGGGGCCTTCAGCCCAGAGGGTACCCGCCGTGTCCAGCGCGTGTAGGATGCATCCTGTGTGTGCAGGGTGTCAGATATGCTGCAAGCAGTTGCATGTCCCCAAAACGGGTCCGTAAAAGCTGTTGGGTTTAATTCACTGTAATGGTGGTAAGAGGGAGAGCCGTGTGTGCATGTAGTGTGTGTCTGTCTGCCTGTCGCTCTGCAACAGGCAGCATCCGCCTGCAACGCCCCCAAACAACAGGCACTGATCAGGCTTCTATATATTGAAGGGGGCAGCGGGCAGGGATGCCGGGGAGGGGACCCATCACCATGGGGAGGGGTGCCGGGGTGGGGACCCATCACCGTGGGGAGCGGTGCTCGGGTGGGTACCCATCACCAAAGCCAGCTCCTGCCCAGATCCACTCCTCTCCTAGCATGGGGTGAATGCAGCTGGGAGCAGCCCCTTGGCTTCAGCCTCCCATCATCTTCCTCACTGCCCCCATCCTCCTGCTTCCCCCCACCCACCCAGGTCCTGGATTATGACTACTATGGTGCGTATGGCCAGGAGCGCCACAGGGACTACACCTACAACCAGCTGCTGGGGGATGAGTACACCTTCGACTTCCCCCCCCACCATGACATCGTGAGTGTGGGGGCGCAGCCCTCCCCTGAGCCAAAACCGCTGGGCACATCTGGAGCCGGGGGGGTTAGAGGCAGAAGAGCCCATGCCACACTGCCGCTTTGGGTGGAACTGGTGAGGCTCGGAGGGAGGGGAAGCAGCAAGCTTTGCCCAAAACTGGGGAAAATGTTCCAAAAAGCTTGAGAGAAATGTCTGGCCTGTGCTCAGAAGCCTCAGTGGAGAGGCCACAGGGATTTTGCTGCAGCTTTCCCAAATGAAAGAGTTGAGACCAGCTTGGGGGAAATACCCAATTTCGTAAAATTTAGCTATTATTATGGATAATTATCACTGTGTTAGTGACAGAAAGAATGAGACTCAGCATACAGGAAGGCCTGTCAGGCTTGCTCCATTTAATACCTGGTTTTCCAGGAGTGGTTTGAAGCCTTGCAGCCTTTGAAGTCACCAGACAAGTGTCCTGGTATCGTTTCCCATTACCTAAATGGTTTTAATGTGTGTCTCCCTTTGTGGAGTGAGAATATGGCTTAACTTCAGCGGTGTATTTGCTTTAATTGTAGATCAAGAATGAATGCTTGATGTGTAGAAATGCCCTGGCTCTCTTTGACATGTCTTATTTTGGGAAATTCTACCTGGTTGGGCCTGAAGCAACAAAAGCGGCGAACTGGCTGTTCACTGCCGATGTGAGCAAGGCACCAGGTACCGGCTCAGCCCCTGTTCCGGCTGCGCGCTGCCTCTGCTGAGCACTGCCCTGGGAAATCACATCTTACACCAAAACAAACCGGGAGGGACCCAAACTGGCTTTTCTTTTAAATGATGCTTTTGCAGAGGGTATGGGAAGCGTGTGAGAGCAACTGCTTTCCCTGTCCTCACCAGAGGCGGGCTTCTGCTCTCATTTACACAGGGGCAAATGTGCTCTGAGCTGGGGGGTGAGCGTCTGGCCCTCTGGCTCCAGCTGTGGCTCGCAGCTGGAGATGTGAGGGGTTACTGGAGTAAATCAAGCACAACCCTCGCCAGCTGTGGTTTGCACGGGGAGAAGCTGCCCCCTTCTCTGGGGCTGGGAGGAGGCTTACGGCATTTCCAAGGATGCAGCTTCAGCTCCTCACACAGATCTCGAGGGGAAAAAGCATCACTTCTCTCCCACTTCTGGTGCTGGGACATCCAGGCTCCATCAGGGCATACCCAGGCAGTGGCAGCTGATGTAACGATGGGGACAAATTTTCCTCCTACCCACCTCCCTCTGCCGGGGCTGGGGCTCTGTGCCAGGGCTGGCTGACGGGCACCGGTGCCCATCTCCTTTCCCCAGGCTCGACCGTGTACACCTGCATGCTGAACAAGCGGGGCGGCGTGGAGAGCGACCTGACCGTCAGCCGGATCAGCCCCGGGGACCCGGCCTCCCCCCTGGCCCCCGCCTTCGAAGGTAAAAGCCCTGAGCGTGGGGATGCTGGAGTAAGGCGCGCTTCTGCAGCCACCATAGGGCTGGGGGGGATCACCGGGTGGGTTTACCCTCCCGCAGTTCAGCTCCCAGCTTCTCCCGCTGCCTTTTTCAGCTGCATCAATGCACGCAAAGACCTTTCTCAGTCCCGGAAAGCCGCGGTAGCAGGTTCGGTCCGAGGCCTGCCAGCATCTCCTCCCTCCCCGCCACACTCAGGGTGCCGCAGGCGCGGGGGTGATTGCATTTACCTAATGGCAGGCCACCTGGCTTTTTCCACCTCCGCCCCTCGGTCCCTGTAACCCAATTATCCCCCTTGTCCCCGGGGGCCTGCACTGCTCATCGGCGTTATTGGGTTTGTCCAGCCCCGGCTGGCGGCTGTGACCTCTCCCCGAGTCCTTATCAGCTGCAATAAAGAGGAACTGAAAGGCAGCAGAGCAGTTGGGCCAGAGGGCAGAAATGGCATTAGGCAGCAGCAGAGGAGGAGGAGGAGGAGGAGACCGAGCTGGTCTCCAGCAGCGCTGCCAAGCGCCCTGCCCGGCAGCACCGGGGTTGCCACCAGAAAGGAGGTTTGCACTCGGATGGCCGGTGCCCGCAGAGCCCTGTCCCCAAGCAGTGTCACCCTCCGAGTTGCTGCTTGGAAGGGACCAGCCCTGCGGCGGTGCAGCCCCCAGCGCCGGCCCGGGGTGGTGGGCATCGCGGGGACGATCTCGCCGCCTTTGCCCCGGCGTGGTCGGGTGCCAGTGAGCTCTTCCCTCCCCGTGGGAGAATCCTGCATCCCTCTCGTCTGGGGTGCTCGTGGGGGGCAGAAGGGTGACAGGAAGCGGATGGCAGAGCTGCAGGGTTTGTTGGGCAATGGAGGAGTTTAATCGCAGCAAAGTCTATTTTTCCAATTACAGTAGGTGGCTGCACTTATTATCGTTATGACAGATTATCAGAGAGCAATTTTGTAGTGGCAGGAAAGATAGAGGGAAGATTGATTACATATTAGTCAGCTCTCAAACCCCATCCCTGGGGATTTTTCCACCCAGGATTACTGACGCGATGAAGTTCCTCCTTGTATACAGTGCAGTTCCTGCACTCGTTACGGCCCCGTCGCTGCAGCCCTCCCTGCTCCCACCTGTAGTTCCCGGCTTCCTCCGCACTTTGGCATCTGTTCTGTACTGGGACAAAAGAGCAGATGCTTTTGCTGTTGGTCTCAAGGGATAAAGAGTTTTTTCTCTTCCCGTGATGCTCACAGGCACCTCCAGGGCTCGAACAGCTTTTTTTTTACCTTTTCTTCTTTCAGGTTTTAATGGTCATTTGGTTCTCGCTGTGCTGAGCCCCACAAAAGGCAGCGTGGATGTTAGCAGAGCCCCAAAGCCCTCCCTTGCCCCAGCACTATTTAACCCCCCGCCTTCTTGGCAGTCCTCCTGGGCTGTGCAAGCCGGAGAGGCTCAGGGCTGCAGCTCAGCCTCTGGAGAGCAAAACCAGCCCTGACCTGAGCTGGGCATTGCCCCCAGCCCATCGCTCTCGAGCCTGAAAGGCTGCCGGGGGGTGTCTTCCAGGGGACGGCTACTACCTGGCTATCGGCGGGGCCGTGGCTCAGCACAACTGGTCGCACATCACCGCTGTGCTGCAGGACATGAAGCTCCAGTGCAAACTCCTTGACTGCTCGGAGGAGCTGGGCATGATGAGCATCCAGGGCCCCCTGAGGTGAGTGTGGGGCGAGCGTCGCGGCCGCCTCCTTGAGCCCTGACCATC
>JAVKLA010000052.1:16203667-16232547 GCA_034782735.1 Sagittarius serpentarius | reverse complement strand
TGACCATGGAGGGAGGGAGGGAGGGAGGGATGCCTCAGACGCAGGCCAGGTCCCTGTGTCGGGCAGGGGTAGGTGTGAGCCCCACGGCACCAGCCGATGGTCTGGCTGGGGCGACACTCCATTTGCTGGGGAATTGGAATTTCTTTTGAGACTCTCGCAGCGTGGCACATCACCCACGTCAGCTCCCCTTTAGAGGGGGAATTCTGTCTTGCCAACAAGACGAGAAAGCAAGTTTTAGTGATAACCCTCAGAGCAGGCTGGCAAGCTACATCCTTTCACCGCAGCCGCTTTGCTGTTTCCCCACAGCCGCGTCGTCCTCCAAGAAGTGCTCGACACTGACCTCAGCAATGAAGCTTTCCCCTTCTCCACCCACAAACTCACCACGGCCACGGGATGCACGGTAGGACGGGGCCGGCCCTCCAGCTCTCCGGGGAGGTTCGTTCACTGGGGCGACCACCCGCCAGCCTGCGCAGCCGAGCATCCTCTGCTAGGGAACCCGTCTGCATCCGTATTGCTGCAGTGGGCAGCTGGGAGGTTTTGTTGGGGTTTTTTTGTTGGAAAAGGCCAAAACCTGGGGTGTTTTCCTCCCTGTTTGCTTGCCAAGTACCAACCGGCTCTCCCAGCCCACCCAGCAGTGTCATAGCCTGGACTGAGCTTGGGGAAGGGACATGGTGACTTACGGCTTTGCAGCGCTGTCGGAGGAATAAGAGACATCTCCCAGGTTAGGGGTGAGCACTAGTGATAAAGAGATTTATCTGACACTCTAGATCCCCTCCTTTTTCCCCTGCTCATAGGGACAATTTAATGTGAGGCATGTCAAGTACTGGCAGTAAGGGCTGGGCAGCCTGGGGAGCCAGTGTATTTGATCACAGGAGAAGTCTGACAACCTTAAGCTGTCTGTACTAGCGCGGATCATCCTGCGTTTGCCCGGACTTCAGGGCTCGCGTCAGCGGTTATGCAAGAAAAGCACAGAAATGGTAACGCTCCGTCCTAACGCCTCGGGCTAAGCCCCTCGGTGTTGGAGCAAGGGGGTGAGAAGCCCTTCGGGGTGGTGGTGGTAAGCAGCACTGCTGCCCGCTTTGGGTGCCTGGCGGGGAGTCATGGGTGGGGGGTGCTGGCCGGCTCCTGCCCCCCACGATGCATCGCCTGGGGAGGCAGTGCCGGCGTGGTGTTTTGCAGACAGAGGTGAGCTCGCTTTCCCTGCACGGCCTGCCTGCAGCGCTGCCTGCAGAGCACCGGGCAGGCACATGCGTGCCGTCCTGAGTGCGACAGTCCTCAGCAAGCCGTGGGCGATGCACCTGGCCCAGGCTGGCAGCCTGGCACCTCTGCCAGGACCCCCAGCAAAGGGTGTAACAGGTCGTGTGGCATCGCTCAGAGGTGTCGAGGGAGGAGGGCTCAGCCTAAAGCGGTTCGGTGTCAGTGGCTCTGTTGCAGAGAAGCGGATCAGTCCCCGGGGTTTGCTGTGAGGTGTCACAGCGCTGTCTGCTTGGTTGGGCTCCTCCATCTCACCCGGTGCGAGGCGGTGCGAAAAGCACCTTAAATCTCTCCCCTGCCTCACCCGGCAGAGATGAACGTGGTATGAAGTTATCCCTGGGGAAAGGGGGTGATGGCAGTTCTTTGGGGAGTTTTGTCATGTGTGAAGCTGCTGATTTAGCCTGCTTGAAACATCCTAAATAGAAGAGTTGGTGACCATGAAGTGCCATTTTGTCAAAAGAGAAACATTCTGGGAAAACCTGCTGCTGGCAAGCTTTGGTATCGGGGAAAAACTTTTGCAAGGTTTGCCCGAGAAGCTCTGCCTTGGTCTCTTATTGATTTTTTCCCCCCATATGAAATATCCCTTCTGTTGCAAAAACACCCCTTTGGAAGAGAGGGTTGGGTCTGTACGCCATCCTTCCCATGGGAAATCTGGGCGGGCAGCAGTCCCAGGGCATCTCTCTCCTGCCCGGAGAAGCCGGCTGGCAGGAGGGACCGTGCTGAGTGTTCGCCCTGGCTCTCAGGCCGGTGTCTGATGGGAGATGAAGGGAGTGAAGGTGCAGCGGTAAATCTTGTAAAAGGCAGCAGGAAAACAGGGAGCTGGAGGCAGGCTGGATATTAGTGAAATTGGGTTAAGCTGTGCGCAGCCACTTTTCATTCAGAATTAAAGCGGCTTTAATTCGAATGCAGCTGGCTGCTGAAGGGATTGCTACTAAATCAAATTAAGGCTTCTTGATATGTGAGCAAGAGCCTAGCCGGGGTTTAGGATGGTTTAACTAAGCCACAGATTTTGCCCAATTCAGATTAATCCTCCAAACCGTCACTATCAGTGCGCCCTGTGCTCCGGGTGCCAAAACCCCAGTATGTCCAGTGTCCCTTGGGAGGAACAGTGGCATGGGGGACCCAAAAGCCAATCCATTGTGGCAGGTTGTCCAACACATTGCATTTTAGTCTCCACCGGTGAGTTAAACCCTCCCCACAGCCTCCTCTGTCACGCCTGTGGCAAGCTGATAATATCTCGTAAAAACTACTCATCCCCTGGGAAAGGTGTATAAATGTTCCCGTCTTCAAGAGTGTGATTCGTTTATTTGCATTTCACTTCAAGTTTATACAGAATAATCCTGTGGAAGAAATAGATGGCAGAAATGTTGTGGCTTCTTTTGGGTGTAAATGCCCTGACTGTCAGAAAAAAAGCTTTCCTGCCCGAGGGGTGCGCGAGGGCTCCGGGCTGGGGGGAGCACCCTGCCTGCTGCCGGGGCCACCCTTCGGGATGTCTCCTTCAGGCCCCCGCTGCACGATGAGCACGAGGGACTCCATCCCATGCTGAAATTAAAGTAGGAGGGTTTCTCAGGACAGCAGGCTGAAGCCTTCGCTGATATTATCACCTTCCGGGGGGTTAAACTGAACCCAACATCTTAAAAAAGTTATCGCTGAGATTTTCGTGCATTAACTCAGTAGTTGAACAAAATCAGCTGGAGTGAAAGGAGAGTTCCAGCGGAGTTAATGACTCTGGAAATTACCGATTGGTTTGTGAGTTTATATATAGCGTGTCTCATTGTATCGAACAGCAGAGAAAGGTTCCCCTTTGAATTTCACTGCTGGATACAGGGTAAAGTTCAGGTTTTCGTTTTCTAGAATACTTAAAACACTTTTGAATTGCTGCTCAAAGACCTAGGAATTGATGCTATTTCATAGCTCCAGTTGAACTCTAACAGAAAAACCTGCTCCTAAGGCAATTCAGCAGAAAGCCGGCAGGAGCAGCTGAGCCCACCCCTTGACGTATCCCCCTTGGCCTCCGTGGCGGGATATGCACCCCTGCCTGGGATACGCACGCATGGGTGCAATCCCAGCCCCTGCCTGTGCACAGCTAATGACCGGCACCCCACTTTTCCCGAGGATACCGCTTTTCTATGGCGCACTGCTCTGCCTCGCCGCCCTTGCCGGGATGCTCGCTCCCCTGGAGCTTGGGTGGTTTGAGGGGAAGTTTCTCCCAGGAGTAACTTGCTCTTGAAACCAAAGTACACTTCGGCTGCAGCGCTGACTGCTGAGTTGCAGGCAGGGTTAATGAGCTGGGAAGCTGCCTGTCAATCCTCAGAGCATCTCCTGCCGCGATGAAGATGGTAGCTGGCTGCAGTGGCTTGCTCTCTGGCTGTTCCCTAATTAGACGACGCCTTTGTGTGGAGCGAAAAGCTTCTCCGCACCCCTTGTGTCTCTGCACCTTGAAAAGCCTTAGTGCTTCGCTGCGGGGCTGTGGCGGGGACTGAAAGAAGGATGGCTCCCTGGCACGGCTTCTTGTGAGGAGACTCAAAATAAATTGCCAATACCTGTGGCGTTCCTTCCTCCTCTCCACTTCTGTTGTAAAGGTTAAGGCGTCTTAAAAGCCGCCTTAAACTCTGCTTGAGAACCTTATTTTTGCAGTGCCAGTAGAGCATGAGGGTGCTGAGGGAAGCAAGGATGGATTTGGGTTCTCAGCCATCGCCCACTGGCCATCCTCGCAGCGGAGAGCCCGGGCACCCCTTTGGTACTTCTCATGCCTGCTGCTGCCTGGTTTGGGCAGCGGCTGCTGTTGTCTGCTGTTGTTTATACCCGGGATTAGAGAGCACAGCTGAGACCAGCTCCTGGTTGTAGCAAGAGCTCAGCAAATCACAAGATGCAGCTTCTGCCCCAGCGACATCCAGAGCCAGCGTGGGCAAGGCAGCCTCAAAGCTGCGGAGCGTGCCTGGCCAACAGAACCAGCCTGGAAGTCTCTTCCTAGCTGAAAACTGCTTTATTAAGACTGCAGATCACAATCTGGTGTGAAACTCTTGAGTTAATCTCTCTCCCAAAGCGAGAGATGCATTTGCAGTTGATGTGCATCCGAAGGGATGAACCAGAGGGTTTTTTGTGGGGGGGAGGAAGCAGAGAAATCCAAAGGGATGAAGCAGAGGGAAATGCAGCTCAGACTCAAGGGATACCATCTCCAGGGAAGGTGCCTGAGCTGGGGTGGCCCCAACCGGCCTGGAAAGCTTTGGGGATGCAGACTGTTTCAGCAGGGACAACAGGAGGATGCAGGCAAGCCTGTCTCGGCAAGAAGCAGGGGGGGGACACGGGCAGGGCAGTCCCAGCACGGCCGGGAGGTCTGTGCCCCCGGGAGCGCAGGCAGGCATACCTCCGAGGATGAGGCTTCCCCTGAGAAGCACCGAGTCCTCTGTGCGGATCTGCCCGTTCCTCTTTGGAGCTTCACGCCTTCGGTGTGGAGCTGATTTGGTAGCAGAGAGTAATGCTTTGGGGTGCAACCCTCCTGGGGCGAATGGGTCGGGACGCCGGGCTCAGCCCTTGCCGGGGAGTGTAGGGCCTTTGGGTGCCTCTGCCATGGCAGTACCATCCCAAGTGGGGGACATCCCCGGGGGACAGCAGCCACGAAGTGCCCCAAAGCAGGAGAGTCCTGCTGGGGACCCCATCTGATGGGCTGATTTGGGGAGACGCAGGGCTGGGGGTGCCCGCAGGCTTTCTTCTGGCATCGATGGATCAGCAGAGGGAGACAAAAGCCCGGCTGGAGCCGGAGCATCCCGACTAACCCCAGCCTGGCTGGCGCGACAGCCCTGGGGTGGGTGGCCGGAGGGTGCTGGACGCAGCCCCCTCAGCTCGCTGGCCATCCCTGCTGGGCGCTGACGATAGCTGGGGACAGAGGGGCTGCGGGTTTGAGGTGCCAAGCTGAGGCTGTCCAGAGACGAGACGTTCAGTCTGACCCTGGCTTTGTGCGCTAGGGAGAGCAAAGAAATGCCTTCCACCAAAGCACGTGTTCGCTCAAGGTTCCCGGGTGAGCTGGCTTTCCCCGGGTGGCTCCGTGGCCTCCGCCGTGCTGCACAGCCCAGCTCCGTCCGCAGGGGTGTTTGGCCTCTCGCATTTCGCAGGTCCGTGCCATGAGGTTGTCATTCGTCGGCGAGATGGGCTGGGAGCTGCACGTGCCCAAGGCGGACTGCGTGAAGGTTTACCAGGCGGTGATGCAGGCGGGTGCCCGGCACGGCATTACCAATGCTGGCTACAGAGCCATCGACAGCCTCAGCATCGAGAAAGGTTTCTTACTTTCCTTACAGCAGTGTTCCTGGCTTTGTTCTCCTGCCGGGGGACCAGGGCAAATGAGATTTTCCCAGATTCAAGGGCGGGTTAATGTGACTGGAGGTCTGGCAGCTACTGGCAGAGATGCTGCCAGCCCCAGTGCTCCTTGCTGAGACTTCCCCAACACGGGCTCCTCTCGGGGCTGCTTTGTCCAGGGCCAAGGGAATCGAGGGCAACAGGGGTGTCCAAGGCGGGGGGGTGATGTCTGGGTCTCCTGGTGCTGCTAAGCCTGGGCTTGCTGCTGTGGCGGGGAAAGGCTGGGTGACCCGTGCTTGCTCTCTGCAGGGTACAGGCACTGGCATGCAGACCTGCGCCCCGATGATACCCCACTAGAAGCAGGCTTGGCCTTCACCTGCAAGCTCAAGTCCGGCGTCCCCTTCTTGGGCCGGGAGGCTGTGGAGGCTCAGAAAGCCAAGGGCATCTTCCGCCGCCTTGTCTGCTTCACCACCGAGGAGTGAGTACCACTGCTGGGCCCCGCTCAGCGCTGCGCAGCACCCAGTGCCAGCGGCTGCCCCAGGACAAACGCCTTCAGCCATCCCCGTCCACCCCTGCGCCCGAGGAATGCACGTGGAGCTCAGTTGCAAGCCGTCCCAGCTGTTTTCCATGCTCTAATTCCGTCTCTAATTTAAATCCCACCGCAAATTCCCTGCTGGATGTTTAATGGGAGCTGGAAATGCTGTGACAGGGAGTGGGTTTATCTTGTTTCACCCAGAACAGCGGGAGGTTTTGCAAGTCAGGCTGGAGGGACTGCGCCAGCACCTGGGATCGGTGCGGGGAGGTTAATGAACCTGTAGGCAGTGGGAGCCCCAGCACGTGGGCTGCCCCGGGGCAGAGCTGGGGTCCGGTCCCCCCAAGCCCCTCTGCCCTGGGGGTCCTGATGTGGGGCCCTGATGTGGGGCTTTGCTGACGGCAGCTCTGCCTTCACCTTGCAGGAAGGTGCCAATGTTCGGCCTGGAGGCGGTCTGGCGGGACGGCGAGGTGGTCGGTCACATCCGTCGGGCAGACTTTGGATTTGCCATCGACAAAACCATCGCCTACGGCTACATCCGTGACCCCGCGGGGGGCCCGGTGAGTACAGACCCCCCTGCCGCCGCCAGCCCGCAGGGATGGCTTCGCCTCCCACCCCGCAGCGGGGGCTTGCTGCGGCGGGGAGCGTAGTGCTTGTTTGGTTTTGAAGCTGTATGCGCAAGCTCATTGCAAACATGCTGTCGTCTGGGGAGAACGATGGGTCAGCACCCCTGTGCTTCCCCCACGGTGGAGGGTGAGTGATGCTGCGGCTTGGCAGCGAGGCCAGTCTCACCGGCTGTCGCTCTGCGATGCTCTCTGGCTCAAGAGCTGCCTCTGACGTTGATTGCAACCGAGTATTTAATTGCAGCAGTGAAACAACGTACGTTGTAGGGAGCAGCGGCCAATAGAAGCACAGCAGGCTCTTAATTAACCCTGGGAGACTCCTGGATAGTAAATCAGATGTCCTCATTAAGCAGCATGCTGTAGGCAGAGGCCAGGGACCCCAGGTGGGGACAGAGGGCCGTGGGTGACATCCCCAGGGACCCTCCCTGTTGCAACCTGAGAGTAGCGCATATGCTTGTGCTTTCGTCCTCTTGCTTGCCTTAACTTTTAATCCTGCATCAGTGCAAGACTCCTGAGTCAAGTGGCTTTGTGTTCCAGTTGCTCCCTCAGCCCCCGTGGACCACCTTTTCTCCCCACGGTGAACGTTCGCCCCCCTAGACCTTCCTTTCCTTTCCCCCTTTCCCATTCTCTCTCTCTCTTCCCTGTTACATGTCGCTCTCCCGGCCGCCCCCGCCTGCCCCAGGCAGCGTGACGGAGGCGGCAGGATGGAGGTGGTGGGGGGGACATTCCCCTCCTGCCTCCAGCCAGGCACCGATGCGGCAAAGCGGCGCTGAGTGCATCCCCGGCGGGTGCATCCATCGTGCCGCTCTGCCCGCCCGCCCGCTCGCTGCAGGGCAAGCTCTGCCGCCGCAGCATGCAGCGGGGCTGGCAGCAGGCAGCTGCCTGCCGGGCTTTGCGGGGGCCAGGATGGCAATGGTGGAGAGAGGCACCACAGACACGGGTGGTCATGCCGTGGGGTTCCCAGCCCTGCTAGCTCCTTTGCGTGGCCGCTCGGGCTGGCTGCAGCCAGGAAGCAGTGCTTGTTAAGCAGATGTTAATGTGTAACCCTCATCTCCCCACTCCCTGGGATAACTCCTGCTTGGTTTGGGCAGTAATTGCAGAAGGAGGGGGGAGCTTTGCTGTGCAGGGAGCGGGGGTCTCTTGGGGGACCTGCACTGGGACCCTGCCCCGGGACCCTGCCCCATACCATCTTCATCAGAGCCTTCGTGCTGGACCCAGACCCCCCCCACCAACCCCAAGCCCTTGGAGGAGGGTACATAGAGCCCCCCCACTTTGCAGCTTCCTGGCAGAGGGGTGCCCAGCACGGCCGCTCAGGGCCTCACCGTGTCGCGTGTGGCCCTTTAGCTTCTGTCCCGTGGATATGGCCCTTCGGTGACCGGGTGTGATGCTCCCTGCTCTGGGAAGGGGTGTCCAGGTTGGGGGTGTCTCTGCAGCATCAGGGCTAGAGAGTCAGAGGAGCAGAAGAGGTACAGGAGGTTAGGCGGAGAGGAGAGAAAAAAAATTCTCGTCGTTGCTGAATCACTGACAATTTCCAGGTGATAAAAGCATACCGGCATCAAGAGGCCCCAGCCCTTCCCTGCGCCGGGGGGTCTCAGCTGCTGGCACCGCCTGGCACTGGGGGAGCCCTGCGGGCGGAGGGGACAGCTTGTGCTCGTCATGCCAAGCGGTGACGTCCTGGCCGCCACCGTGGTCCCCTCCTGCAGGCAGGGCTGACCTCGTTCGGGTGTGCCGTCCAGCCTGGTTGCTCTGGCCCCTCTGGCAACGAGCTCCCACAGCCTGGATGTAAATGCACCTTGCGCTGGGTGCCATTGGAAAAATCCACAGGGGGGGAAAAAAAAACCCCACCAAACTCCAGAAATAATAAATACTGCATTCTTTTTATTTTTTTTTTTTTAGCTGAGTGCTTTCAAAAATCTGTTTTCCTCCTCTCCATGCATCCTTGTGGGATGGCAGAGCCAGGTTTTCTGCAGAAAGCACATCTGCGGGGTGGTGTGGGATCTTGCCCAGTGATGGAGCTGGGATGCTGGCAGGGGGCTGGTGCCCCGCCGGTGCCTCGCAGCTCGCAGCACCTACCGGGGCTTTTGCCATGGCTCTGCCTTGCAGGTCTCGCTGGATTTCGTGAAGAGCGGCAGCTACCAGCTGGAGCGGATGGGAGTGACCTACCCTGCCCGAGCACACACCAAGTCCCCATTCGACCCGGACAACAAGCGAGTGAAGGGCTTTTACTGAGAGTGCAGCAGGGCAGGGCCGGCAAGCGGGTGCTGTGGACGCCGGGATGAGGAGAGGGAAGGTGCCATTAGGAGCTGCCGGCTGAATTCCTGGCCCCGGGCTGCTCCAGCTGGCTGCGGGGTCTGCTGGGAGAGCCGGGCAAAGGTCGGCAGGGAACTCATCAAGCAAATTTGGGTCAAATTAGAGGGGAAGAGGAGGAGGAGATGCCAAAAAGTCCAAAGATTTTGTTGCTCTGTTTTCTAAATGAAGCAATACCGCTACAGTAATAATTCTTTTCCATGGGTTAACTGGCCTGAAAACAGTGTTTTGCTTGACTGCAAATGAAGTGGTTTCAATTTTTGACTTTGCTGGAAACTCTTTCCCCCAAAATGTAGTTTCACACTGCCTGGAAATGAATATTTTAAACTAACGCCGCTGTTAATACAGCTGTAGCCTCCAAACCTGCCATCTCTCCGGTCCCTTGCTGCATCTGTCCCTGCTGTGACAGGTGCCACCTTGTCCTGGCTGTACCCTGGGGACGCGGCGCTGGGGTGGGAGCACTCATGGGGCCATGGAGGGAAGGGGCAGGGGGCCTAGGGCCATTGCCCAGGCTGACGCCGTGGATGCTCTGCCCATCGCAGGGTTCTTCTGCACCGTGAAATCGTTGCCTTTGCCCAGGGGGTTTCCAGCCATGTTCTTCCCCTCTCTGCAAGCACAGCCTCGTCCCTCCATCCCATCTTGCCTCGGTCACAGCCGACACTTCAGGTCCCACTTGGGCAAAATGCTTCCCTGTGGCTCCGAAGTTCAGAGGGAGTTTAAGCACCAACTTCTGTTGCCTTCAATGGTAACTGGCGCCTGAGGCCCTTTAAAAGAATCAACCCTGGGGTGCAAAATATTCAGTGCCTGCTTCGATTTTGTTCATGGTGCTCAAGTGCTGCCTCTTTGCAACGGCTGCGTGGAAGGCAGGGAGGGCTGATCCTCCCCAGGCCTGAACGATGGCCTTGTCCATTTGTGGGAGGGCAAGAGGAAAGGCAAGTCCCAGTTTTTGGCCATGGCAGTGGGAGCGTGTTGGTGCCCAGGGAGCGCTGCCTGCCTGCGCCAGCCTCTGGGTTTGAAACGAGGAAAACACGGTGGGGCCGTGCAGCCCCTTGATGCTAACTGGAGAGAGATTCTCATGTTGTGCCCCAGAGAATAAAAGAAACTCCCGAAGGCAAGTGCCGTTGGGAGCTGGGTCCTTGCTGCGTGTGTGTGTGGAGCCTCTGTATTCGTAGGAGAAGGAAAAGAGTTTGATGAGCGTGTTTTGGCCCACCGTTCTGTTTGTGTTTGTGTGCCCTCTGGGCTGCTCCCAGTACAGGCAGGGCCAGCTCAGCGCGGTGGTGTAAGCTTGCCGGCCAGGGCACCGACACCAGGGCTGCCCTTGGCCCCCGGCTGCCAGCGGCTCCACGGTCCCGGCTGCCCTGCTGGCACCTTCCCGAAGGTCACCTTGGAGGTGGCTCCTTTTAGCATCCTGAGGGGGGGGGGATGCACGAAGAGCCTGATCTGCGTGCTGCCAGCCACGCTGCCTCCAGCAGCGCGGATCTGGTCTCGGAGGTGTCAGGGAAGGTTTTTTTTATCGCATGCACGCAGCCCGTGAACCCCCCCGCTGCTAAAGCGAAGGGGCAGCTCCTCCCAGCCTGTCCCCATAATCGTCCCTTGCTCTGGTCCCCTTGCTGGGCTCCGTCTTCGGCGGCGTAGCGAGGGCCTGATCTCTGCTGAAGCTTTCACGCGCCTGAAGAAATAATCACACTGCGTGCTTTTCACTTTATTTCCCTTGACTAGGTTTGCTTGGTTTATAGCCTCTTTAGAGCTGATTTCAATTCCTTAGCCTCATGCGACAAGCACCATGGGCAAGAGTTTGAACTCTCAGATGCTTTGGTTTTACTGGAAACGTTTAAAAACAAGATTAGGTTGATTTTTTTTCTCTGAATAGGAGGTGATTGCACTCCCTGCTTCTGCCCAGGCAGAGGGCAGAGGCGGGGGTGGCCGCGGTCCTGTCCATTTCTCCTGGGCATAAATGAGGGACTGAGCACGCTGCCTCCCCACCGAGCCAGGGATCCACTGCGTGCCTGCAAAGATAATATTTTGCTTCAAAAAGGCCTTTCTGATCCGCAGTGCTGTGACCTGAGATTTTCCCTTAAACCCAAGGTGGCCGGGAGGGCAGGTTTCAGCTGCTGCCCTGCCCTGGATCCCTCCCGCCCCGCGGCGGCCAGGGGCAGGTGCCCGACTGGGGTGGACAGGCCCTTCTGCAGCACCCCCTGCCTTTCCTCCGCTCCTTCTGAGTATTCTCCCTTTGCAGCTCAATAGCAAAAAGCAATTTTTTCGGTTTTTTTTTTTTTTTTTTTTTTTACATTTAGGTATTTAATGGAGTCATTTTTCCTGCCAAAAGGTTTGTCTTTTCCCCCGCGTCCCTCCCTCTTTCTAAACCCCATCACAGAGGTATCATTTGTTCCCGGCCATTGGCATCTGGTGGCTTCAAGAGGAATAATCCCCAGCGCAGGGGAGTGGGAGGAGGAGAGCGGCGGGGAGCCGCGGTCCCTGCAGCGGGGAGGCGAGTGCCGGGTGGGCGTCGCGGCATCCGTCCCTCCCTCCCTCCCTCTGTCCCTCCCTCTGTCCCTGCCGTGGGTGCCGGTGTGAGAGAGCACCCGCAGAGCTGCCCCGAGCTAGACAGGACCGTGGGGCACGGGGAAGGCTGGTATGCTGCTCCCACACAGGTCTTTGCTCCGTGCCTCAGTTTCCCTGCAGGAAAGCACGCTTCTCCCCCCCTCCCCAGGGCTGCACTGGGTTCGGCACAATAGCAAACCTCCACGTTATTATTCTGGGGGCGGAAAGCAGCATTACTCAGAGCCAGGACTGCTAATAACACACTAAATATAGCGCTTTCCATCTCCAGAGTACTTGCTGAACTCTAGCTCGTAAGCCCTAACCCCCTCCGGAGGCAGGGGCCAGGGCACCGGCCGGCATCGCTGTGCGGGCAGGGATGCCGGGAGAGCGACAGGACGACGTTCCCTGCGGATGCTCCTGCCTGGAAGCGCTTCCCAGCGTGTTGGGGGGAGCGAGCATTGGGTCAGTCCCTCCCGAGCTCACCCAGGTTGAGGGGGACGGGGGCGGCAGGCTGAGGCCCCGGGGGGGGAGGGCAACGAGGGACGGGCTCCCGCAGCCTCTCGGTGATGGTGGGAAGCGGCTGCTTCTCCCACTCGCCCTGCAAGAGAGATTGTCACCATGAGACCAAGCTGGGATTTTGGGTACGTGGAGACTCTGTTTCTCCCTACTTGTAAAGTGAAATAATCTTGAATATTTGAAGTGGTTTTAGCCCAAACCAGGATGTTTTTCTTATGAGACATTACTAATTATTTGTGTTGTAGAAGCACCTACGCATCCCCTTAGCAGCACAGACGTCTGCGGTGCACCATGTTGCACAAACCCACCACGGTTAGGGAGTTTCCGCCCCAAAAAGTGTTACCCACCGAATTAGATGGAGACAACTCAAACAAGAGACTCCCGCCAACCCGCCGCGCTCTCAGCCCAGCCCTGAAAAATGCTCTCTACCAGGTCTTGGCAGGAAGGTTGGTTGGAGGCAACATTCGCAGCGTGCCAGCGTAGATGTTCGTGTGCAGCTGCTGTGAAACAGGAGGGACACAGCAGGCTGGATGAGGCGCCGCGGGACAGAGCCAGGCAAGGGCTGTCACAGCCGTCAGAGCTCAAGGTGACCATGACCAGGACAAAACCCCCAGCTCCATGCATGCATGGGGGCACCTTGTCTTGGGGGTGCTCCCTGCGAGGAGCAATCTGCCAGGTTCAGACAGTGCCACCGGGCAGGATCTAGCTCAAATGTGACATGTTGGTCCGGGTTAGTGGCCGGTTGAGATGCAGGCAGGGGCTGCGAGGGCGAAGGGGGGGCTCAGTCTGGGCTGAGCTCCGGTTCGGTGACGCTATGGTTTGGCTGCCGGCTGCGCGCTCACGCGGAAACATCGGTGAGAGGCTGAGCTGCAGCGTGAGCAGGAGGAGGGAGGTCTGGAGAGGAGAGGTAGAGCCGCGTGAGTCATCAGCCAAAAGATGGAAGTTGAATTTGTTTTCAGATGGAATTCCTTGTAGTATGTCAAGTGAAACGGGCCAGAGCCTGCACCAGCACCAGGAAAACCCCCGGGGGAGGGTGGAGGGGGTTGGAGGGACCCTTCCAAAGCACACGGGCAGCGATGGGAGAGGGCACAGCATCACAGGGAAGTACCAGCTGGAGAAACAACTATTTTCCTGTAACCTTACGGCTTAAGGGAGCAGTTAATGTGTTTGGGGTGCACCTGCTCCAGGGCTCGGCCCCAGCCCTGAGTCCATCTATTGTGGCGTTCTGCCCTGCCGAGACGTCCCAAACCCTGTGCTAGCACCTCGCCAGCACCCGGCTCTTGGGGTAGAGCAAAGGCATTTGGAGTGCCTCAACAGTTGTTGTTTTCAGTGCTTTTGAGTGGAAATCTGAACGCAGAGATTATAGAGAGTTCACTCCGAGTCCTTGCAGGTGCAGGGGACTCGGGGACAGCGACGTCCCCGCAGCCGCTCACAGGCGTTACCTTGAGATTTTGCTCGATAATTAACAGCACTCAGCCCTTCCAGAAATCTCATCAGCTTTGGGATTGCTGAACGGCAAAAACAGGAGCTTAATTAGAAGCTGGTGCTTTCCTCTTGGCAGAAACAATGTGGAATAAATGAGATGTCTTAAAATTGGGCTCGCTCTGAAAACACCAGCAGAGCAGGAGGGGCAGCTCGGCTCCTTTGCCCTTACTGCGGTGCTTGTGACCTGCTTTGTGCCGGTGTCAGGTCTGCTCCGCTCGAGTCTCTTCTTCAGCCACTCCCCGCACCTCTCTCAAATCAAGAGAGTTGCCTGGGCCGTAATTAAGAGGCTTAACTCATAATTCTGCTGCTGCGCAAAACTTCTGCGCCACTTCTGTCCCTGCAGCAGGGCTCTGCATGGCTGAGAGGTGCTGGGTCTCCAGTCCCAGGGAACTGGAAAGGTTTCTGCCCCTGCAGAGCAGACTTTGCTAAAGGGGATTTACCAGGAGAGAAAGCTGACGGTCTTCCCTGCACTCACCGCGGCATTCTCCAGTGCTGCGGTGGATAATGTATCGTGTAAGTTTATTACGCCGAAAACCAGTGTCAGGAACTGATGGTGATAGGGACCGTCAGTGGTTTTAAATCTTCATCACCATCATCATCACGACCATCATGGCTGGGCCTGGTTTTTCTTTAAAAATCTCATGGCCCTTAATCTTTCACGTTTTGCTGGATCGCTGTGTTTGGAGACTGCACAGATGCTGTGCGTAATGAGCTCGCTCTGCTGGGACCTGATGTAATTTGCCAAAGTCCTCAAAACCTCCTCACGTTTCGCCTCGGTTCTGGAGCTAGCCCTGCTTTAACACTCAGCGAAAGCGGCCTCAAAATCATTTTATGCAAACGCATCTCCTAATTGAATCCGGCCGAGCACATCCACGGCGGGCTTGTGCCACATTGTATTAAACGCCAGGTCTGGGCTGGGCTCAGTGTCCTGCCGACGCCGGGGTTCCCCCGGCAGCTCCAGCTCCCCGCCCCGAGCCCGTCGGGTGCAGCCGTGTCCTGAGCACCAGAGACCGGACCCGCCTCATCGGGATTACCCTGTGGCACAGCTCTGCCAAGCTGCCTTTCGCCTATGGCTGGGAGTTTTGCTGTGAAGCTTTAGCTGTGAAGCTATACGTACCGGGAACCGGACGGCTGAGGATTTGTTGCAGTGCATCGAGATCGGAGCAAAGCCGTAGAGGGATTTCAGCACATCTCTGTTGAACGTGTTCCAGGGGATGGAGAAAAACTGCTGTGGGATGGAGACCTGCGGGCACGTGCAGATCTCCTCATCGTTAAACCTGGGGCAGGAGAAATGCCACACTGAAACGCAGCAGCGCTGTCCCCTATCAGCGCTGGATGTGTCTAATTCCTCCCTGCCTAAAGCTCGGCCTGGAATGGCTCTGAAGGCGGCACTGGGAGCGGGGAGAGCCTAGCACAGCCGGCACCTGTGGGTGGAAGGTTTGGACCCAGCCGGACCGCCCGTGAATAGGATGCCCTGTGCACGGTCGGCATCTCGCCCTTCTCATCGTGGGTGAATGAGCTGCATCCTGCTTCTCTGGCAGGGATGCTTGCCGTCCGGCTTGGGTTATAAGAAGTATTTTGCACATAAGCACTTGGCCATGCGCTGACTCTTGCCGGGAAGTCCCTCCCCGGGAATGCTCGCTCTTCCCGCTGGTTGTCACTACAAGGCATCCTTAACGCCCAGGCTTTGGCTGCCAGCTCTGGGGGCAGGGGAGGGCAGGACTGTGCTCCGGCACGCAGCCACAGCTCCCGAAACCCGCACTGCCTTGAGTGGCCCCACGCACCTACTGCACAGCCAGCACCTCAAACCCCACTTTTTAATGTTTTTTCCAGTGTTACGAGCAAAGGGCTCTGCAGTGGTCCCTCTCCCCTCAGCACCACCATGCAGGGGCTCTGTACCTGTTCACGAGGTTGAAGTATCGATGCAGGTAGCCTGGATCCACAGCGCTTTTGCACAGCTCCAGCTGTGTCTGGGGGTAGTAGTGCACGTAGTTCACGCACATCTCCTCCAGGATGCCAAACCCACCCTGCGGCACAGACACAAAGGTGCTGGCAGCGGGGTCCGGCTCTGCCCTGCCGGGGCTGCACAGGCAGTGGGGAGGGTAGAGGGACTGCAAAGGCACAAAGCTCACACCTGTATGTGCCCACATGCATAGGTGCATACACACACACACACATATATATATGCACCCCTTCAGGTGCATGGGACAGGCAGCACTCTGCTCATCTGCCCCTCTACTCTTTATGCAAGGACAGACTTTCAGGCTAGATCTTCTGGTTTACATTAAAATGCAGATTTCCTATAATCCCTCTGCTATATTTAGCTTTGTCCCTGCTGATGGTACCTCTGACAGGCTCTTTTTTTGCTGCCTGTGTAAGAAAGTAACACGCACTGTCAAAAAAACGCCACTTCTCTTTAATTACAATTAATCCCTAGTGGAACAGTTTGTGATGGGAATTAGTGACACATGCTACTTCTCAATTAGCACCTTAACGTCCCTGTTGCAGGCAGCAGAGCCTTGTGGGCTTGCTTCTTTACCACCCTTCCCCTGGTTTCTCGCTGTGATTCAGCCCGGGTTCATGCAGGTGCCCACTTTGCGGGTGCCCCCAACCCTGGGGTGCAAACACACGCCAGCCCCACACTCACCACCGTGGCTCGGCTCCGGTCCTCCGTGTTGTAAGTGCAGGTTGTGATCAGTTCGTCGCCCTGGGCGGGGTGGGGTTCAAACACAGACACGTGGAGGTGTGAGAGTGCAGAGCTTCCCCTCTCTGATCCTCAAATTTGGGGATCAGGGAGCTTGTAACATAGCAGATCTCTGCTGCCTGTAGCAGTGCCAGCCTGCGGGCAGCCTGTTTCCCCGCCAGCACCGGCCGCGGTGCCAGAGGAGCACTTGCTAAACTTGCATTCCCTGGGGAGATTCCCTAGGGCCATAGCCCAGGGACAGTGTTTCTTGCTTTCTTCACTTTCTAAGAATTTCTGCAGGGCTGAAGCACCTAAAAAAATGCACTTAGACAACATTTTGAATTGCCAAACCTGTATCCAACTTGAGGACACAACTGCCTCCCTGCCATGGTCGGTGCCGGGTCCCACGGGGACACCCCGAAGCACAGCCCCGGCTATGGTTACGATGGGTGCTGAGTCTTTCGAGCAGCCTCTTGGGGCACAACGGCTCCCGTAGGTGCCCTCTGCTTTGCAGCCGGGTCCTTCTCACCCGTACAGCCCCGGGGCATGCTCAGCCTCTGTTTTACCACCCACTCCCCCGACATGTGCTGCTGAATCTCTTCTACCAAGCAAGGAGGGAGGGAGGGGGCACCTCCAGTGCGTGCATGGTTCACCCTCACCCCCCAAGGAGCCTCCCTCTGCTAGAGGAAGCCCAGCTACTTTAGGTGCTTAATTTAGCTTCCCCGGCAGTTTGGTTGCCCACACACTGGTTTTGTACCATATGAGATGGGCCCTGGCATCCCCAAGGCATCTGCACAGGGGTGGCAGGTATGACCTGGGGACCACAGGGAGCGTGTCCTCCTGCAGCCCCCCGGGAGGTCCCAGCTGGCAGCGGGTGCCCGTGCGTGGGCGGGGGCTGCCGGCGGCGGAGGGCATGGGGGGATGTAAAGGAGGCAGGGGTCTCAGGGCTGTGGGGTCAGGGGAAGGTCTTGCGCTGTTTGGAAGCCGCTGCGGTTTTTGGAGCCACTCACTGGATAAACTGCAACCACCTCCTTCAGCATGCGGATCTCCTGGGAGGGAAGGAAAGGGGACACATCAGAGCAATGCGGTGGCTCGGTGCCCGGGGCAGCCCCACGGGTGACATCCAGCCAGGAACCCCCGCTGCTCCTGCAGGCCCCTCTACCTGGAAGTGAGGGCTGTAGTGACCATCGGCGTTCACGACCTGCCGCTCTCTCCCATCCCGGGACAGCACTGTCACCACTTTCCTTCCTGCCAGGTGAGTGTGGAGCTGGGAGGCGAAGATGCGGATGCCGGCAGCGGGCAGAGCCTGGGGGAAGGATGGCTCAAGCCCCTGTGCCTGACCCCATCCCTCTCCCCTCCCGTGGATCCCCTTGCTGTGTGCTTGAGACCAGCCGTCCCTGCGCTGGCTCCCGCACGAGGGTTTAGGGGATTGCTGTACCCTTGGAGCAGCGTAGAAGTGAGCTCCCTGCAGAGGGACAGATGCTCGACCCGCTGCCAAATCCAACGTGTGCACTGCTGTGCCCTAAGTCAGCAGGAGCAGCTGAGCCAGGCGCTGCTTGCTTCCTCACCTTTGTTAGTGGTGGCACAAACGATTCCTTTTGGGTAGGCCCTACAAAAACGTCCACTAAAACTTCCCTGAGGGCAAGGTGGGCATTTTGAAACCATCTTTGAGAGAGAGCTCTTGGCGAGCTCCTTGGCAGCAGAGGCCAATCTCCCCATCTCCGTGAGGCAAAGCACCGCTGGGGCACTGCCAGCTCGGCAGTAAGTTTTATGGGAATGGTATCCCAGGGAGCTGGAGCAGATGGCTTCCCAGGAGAGCTGCTTTGAGGGGGATTCAGCACATCCCAACCAGCTGCTCACTGTTGTAGACGGCAGATTTTTTCTTTCCAGCGCAACCTCATGGTAAGGGGTTCGGGGAGTTTAAAAGTGGGAATTGGGAGCCTAGAGCTCGGTGCCGTATCACTGCTGCCTGGCACCTGGCAGCCTCTCTTCGCCAAAGCGAAGCCGGGGCGGGAGGACGGGCACTCACCAGCTGGGTACATTTGTCGGTGCAGTAACCCGTGAGGACGAAGGCGTCCTCACCCGGGGGAATGGCCATCACCGGCGTGTAGACTAAGCCCAACTCCATGATGCCGGCATCGTAGCGTCGCAGGGTGGCCGTGTAGTAGAGGCGGATCCCCGAGGAGTCGCGGCGACCTGGCGAGCAAGAGGACAAGGCTGCAAGTCACTGTGGGAGGAGTGATGGCTGCCGGGACAAGGTCAGGCGTGAAAAATGATGTTGTGCTGCAGTGGGGAGAGATGCGTCAGCCTCTCACTCACAGCTTTCTTCATGTGTGTGGTTCTTACTGGTTTTAAATCCTAGGTATTTTCATGCAAGTCTTTACTGAGTGGCCCCAGACATGTGCCTGGTCCCCTAGGGAGATGACCGACCTGAGGTTTAATTGCTCCCAAGAGAGCGAGGTAAGGAGTGTCTCTGGAGAGCCCAAAGCAGAATGACAGATCATGGGGTGCTTTGGAGAACTCCCTCAGAACTATGACTCATTGCATCTTTAACTGATTCATCCAAAAGGCTAAGGCCGTGCTGTTATTGGGGGCCTGCCAGGAGGAGACATGCCTATGGAGCAAGTACTCCTTGCAGTTGGAAAGTTTCTGGTCTCTCTCACATTTGAGAGATTACTCCGTTTAACCTCCCCTCAGGAGCTGGTGGGAGCTGGAGAAGACCCTGTGCCCGTGATGTGCCCTGGCAGATGCTGACCGTGGGGCAGGCAGAGGCAGCGGCGAGCTCTGCTGAGATGCAAAGCCGAGCTCTGGCTCCCATCTGCCACCCAGCTTTGCGAGCAAAAAGAAAGGGCAGGTTCAGTAGGTCAGGAGGGGTTCAGGCCAGCTTTGAACTCCCTGTCTCTGGGCTGGAGCCCACCCAGGGATAAGAATAACGGGGGAGACACTATTGGTTAACTTGCAAAACCAGATAAATTATGGAAGATGTGCCCTCCATATTTATAGACTTGTTTCTTCTCGAGTTGCCGAAAGTGCTATGATTGATCTACAGTACATATGCTCTGGTCTTCTAAAAATATACTTGGTTAGTCAAGAAGCTACTTGTTTTTATGTTAATGAAGAAACTGGGTTGTTTGGAATCCTTTTTTTTAAATGTGTCTCCTGACAACGTTATCGAAGCAGGAGTACCAATAAAACATCTAAATTCCCCCATCCCCAGCCAGGCTGGTGCTGTGTCTCTGGTGACATCGGCAACGCTGTTGCTCTTGGCTCTGAGCTCAGACCCACCACCACCACCTTGCACAGAAATTGGAGGGACACCCTGCGACAGCCCAACTAAATACCAGTGTTGCCTTGGATCATGGCCCTGCAAGAACAATGTGTGGGTGCAGTTTTCTCTCTGCAGGGCTGCAGGCTCAGCCAGGCTCCCTTCCCCGAGCATCGCTCCCACCGCTGGGCATGCATGAGGCTAGGGTCCAGCCTCTGGTGAGGATGACTTTGCTGAGATCAGCCAGGCAGCAGCATGGTGGGGATTTAATGTATTCCTCTTGATAGGACAGATCTGGACCATCAGGTCTCCAGAAAGTTGCAAACAACAGGGCTATGATTTTGGCCAAGTTTCATTCTGTATGAAACATGGAGCCCTCCCCAGCAGGGTGGCAGTCCCTGGCATTTACCCAGCTCTCCTGCCACTGCTTCGCTGGGGAGGCACTGGGCATCGCCATGCACCCACTCACCTTTGAACACCAGGGGATTGTGGTAATGAATCTCGAGGCGCAAATATCTGGAGGATCCCGGCCCACCAAAGGCAAGACCTGCTTCTTCAGGGTAGTAGAAAGCCTGGAAGCAGAGGGAGGGTGTTAGGGGAGCAGTGGGATGGCTTTCCTGGGGACAAGGCTGAAATGTCTGGGCATAATCCTGACCGTGAGCTGAGGGACATGACTTGTTCTCTTGGTTGTGCTTGGTGAGCTGTTCTTGTTTCCAAAGGCTTCTCACATGCTGACATGCACATGCAGTGGCATAATCACCTAGTAGGGGCATCACACCGATTCATGGCACCGAAGAGGTGGGCTGGGGTGAGGTGAAAACTCAGACACATCCAGGGAGAGGATGGGGAGGTCAGACAGGGCTGAACCCAGATCCCAGCAGAGAGTGGGGTTGGGGCAGCCCGCATGGGGCAATCCCAAAATGGGGTTGGGAAGGGTTGCGAGGCAGCAGGAAAGCACCCAGGAGCAAAGTTTTCACCCTGGGCGGCAGGTCCCACCTTGCACCCACCTGCGCTCCCATGGCCCATGCTGCAAGCACGTGCCTGCAGTAGTTGAGCCGGCCTGGCTTCATCTTGGAGTCGCAGGGCCCATTGTAATGGGGGAAGCTGTCGAACTCAGCAGCGCACTGGAAGACTTCCATGTGGTGGACCAGGGCCTCGTTGCCCGCTGTGATCACTGGCTCATACTGCAAAGCAGCATCCAAGAAGGAGGACACATTAAGACCATTTGCTGCGACCCCATCCTTGGGGGCTGCTGTCTGTGCACGAGGAGCCCAAGGCAGGTATGTCTGCTATCTGTTACTGAATGGGAGACAGTTTCTGCTGCATGGTGGGGAGAGAAGGTTGCTCTGGGCATGAGGCACCAAGGGCCAAGAGCTCTTGGTTGGCTTTGGGACCAACCAGAGTCCACCAGAACCCACAGAGAAACATCTCATCCCTCCTCCAGCAACAGATGCACCTGATCAGCAGAAGATCTTGGTCTGCTTTGTGATAAGTGAGTCCTTTGCCAGTTTTGCAGGGCTGAGGTGACACTGGGGACATCGCTTTTTCCTAAAGGGGGTCCTGGCCATGTTGCAGTAGCTCTGCCTGCAGCTATTGGGTTTCATTTCTAGCCAACAGCTGCTCAGGGCACGGGGAAGGGGATTTGGGGTAGAAAGAGTGACTTCAAACAAGCCTGAGGAACAGTTCTGGCTAAAAGTGCCAGCTGTAGAAATGATCTGCAGCAGCGGGAAGGTTTCAGGAGTTACGCACTTTTTACTTACACACAGATGATTCATTTCACACCATCTGTTGGAGAGAAAAACCCTCCTTCTGAGTTTTGCTTTGCAATGTCGTCTCTCCCCTATAAATCACTAAGCACTGGCTTCTGCTCGTGTGTCAGGTTTTCCCTCTCCCCGTTGTGTGGTTTTGACTCTGGGTGTGCCAGGTCATCTGCCGAGCCACCGCCGCGCCTGCCGGGGCGATGCTCTCCCAGCAGCTCGTGATGGGCGGTCAGACTGGCGTTACGCCTGCCTTTCCCTGGCACTAGGCTGCCCGCAGGTTCCTCCCTCTCCTTTGAGGGAGGGGACCCAAGCACGTGCAACATGTGCAATGCACACACGTTTATGTCTGTAACCCTTTTGTTGTTGTTGTTTTGGAGTATGCCTAATCTTTGAGAGGCCAGTTCATGTCCTGGCTCGCTCTGCCCGGCTCTCACCAGCCCTGTTCCTTCGTTTCCCATGTTTGTATACTCCTCGTGGCTCACTGTGCGCCATAATCCTGCCGCGGGTCTCTCCTTGATGGCTACAGCTCTGCCTTCTGCAGGGCGTCAGCTCTGCAAGGGAGCTGCTCTGAGCCTGCCCTGGTACCTGCTCGATGTGCCAGGTGGAAAGTCACCAACCTGCTGCCTCCTGCTGAGAAGCTTCTGATTTGGGGTTCTCTAGGAGACATGAGGATGCTACTGGCTGGTGGGATGGCCCTGGGAGATGTTTTGGGACTATGTTGGGGAAGAACTGTGGGTCTGAAAGCCTCCCTGTGAAAGGGCAGGGAAGAGGTGGACTTCCCAGAACGGCTGAACGTGAACACGATTGCTGCTCTGCGCGAGGGAAAGCAACCCTCTTCTCCTGCCTCTTACCATGATAATGTGATGTTTGGGGAAGCCGCCTGGGAGCTCTGCCATGTAACACCAGTAGGTTGTCTCCTGGCTGGGAATGACAACGTCAGGGGCTGTTATCTCCATGGTCTTCATGTCGCTGGGCAGGTCAGGGACGGTGATGTTGGGCTTTAGCAGCTGCACCCTCTGCAGTCCCCTGTGGATGGCAGAGATGTTGATGGCTTGGAGGGAACGGACCGGTTTCTCCAGGATCCCGTAGATAAGGTGCACGGTGCCATCCTGGAGTGAGAGCAAAGTGTATCAGGTAGTTTTTCACGCAGGAATGTGAACTGCATGGACTGTTAGCACCAGTACTAGTGGCATGAATCCAGGAACGGGCCTTTTGAAGCCACCCTGACTTCACCAGTAGCTGACTTTGCTGTGCTGTCCCAGGAAGACTGTAGATTTCGGGGCTTTTCTTTGGCTGGTGTGATCACAGAGGATTCCTGATGAGTCAGGAGAGTCTGAAAAGCTTTCCCTATATGGCGTCAGTTCCTTAAGGGTAACATCTCCTCTCTGCTCCTTCAGAACCCCTCATCCCTTCTGAGCTCCAGGCTGAGACAACCACGTCTCATCCCACCCCGCAGCCCGGCCCCCGCAGTGGCCACGGGCAGCAGCTTGGGGTGGAATGGCAGGAACAAAACTTGCCCTGAAATCCTCCCTTTCTGCCAGCTTCTCTTGGCGGGGGGGGGGCGGGGGAGGTACCGTGAGAAGCTCTGCTGCAAGTCTACTGCAAGCAAGGAAGGTGCTGCTGAACCCAGTGATCTCTGGGCAAGAAATAAGGAAGAAAGGAAAAAGAGAATAACTTTTTCTTAAAGGATTAGAGAATAAAGACCTGCAAGTCTTTTCCCAGTTCACACACAGATTTTTTTTCCTCCAGGGCTCTCTGTGTTTTGGCAGACAGTAGACGTTTCTCACCACCAGGCAAGCCTTTGAAAACCAGCAACAAAAACTCAAGGACGCTCTGCGCCCACGTTGGCTTTAAAATACCCTGTTTTCATCTGAAATGAGCCTTGCACTGAAATGAGTCCTGCCTGCACCAGGGTCCATGGCTGAGGCCCCGAAGCTCTTCGACATCCCCACGGGGAAGGTTTCCCCCAAATCCCAACTCACAGGGGAGCAGTGAACACAGACCCTGAGAGACTTCACCGAACCACACACAAGCGCGCCGCAGCATCTCTTTTTGCCATCCCTTTGCTCCAGCTCCTGCCACAGCCCTCCTCTTTGCCTCCCATTGAACAACACCAACACCTCTTTGTAACACTCCAAACAGTTGGCTCCAGACTGCAAACCAGAGTGATGCAGGAGGGTATTTATATAGACCTAACACATGCTTAACAGGAGCGGATGATGGAAATGAGCTAAAATCTACACTTTATAGAGATTTATAAGGGGTTGTAAATAGATCGTGCCAAGCATTACTCAAGTCCCAGGACTGACATCTGTAGCACACTTCCTTTCTGCCTTAGACAGCACAAATGCCTGATGCTATCCCCGAAACAAAACACTGGTCAGACATAACCATGCAGGTTGGGGTCTGGAGCTCTGCCCGGGGCTGGGACGGGGCTGGAGGGTGCTATAGGAGGGTGAGGGTGATGCTGTACCTCTATAAGGTAGTCCTTGGGGTCACAGGTGCTGAAGGCTCTTCTGAAGAGGAGGTAGAGACCCTCGGGAGACCTCCGAGCCCCAAGGAGCTGGTAGTCCTGCTGCGAGTCCATGTGGAGCTGCCCCTTGGCATCACTCCAGGCATCCTGCGGGAGGAAGAGCACCCCACTAAGCCGGGAGGCTCCACTGGCCCCACTCGTCCCAAGGAGCCCACGGCGGTGACCTCCAGCAGCACCACGGGTCATGAGGTTCTCCTTCTGTTCACCCTCCGGCTGGCTCACCCTCTGCATCCCAGAGGCGGAGGGAGCCTGTGTTTTGGTTGCCCCACGCCCCGCTCCAGCAGCCCACAGGCAGAGCCGTGCCGGCACGGCCCCTGCCATGAGACCCTTGGTGCTCGGCACAGGCAGACCTGTGAAATGCGTGACCCAGAATTAACAGGCTGCAGCAAGACCTTTACAAGTTGAGATGCGACTGGGGGAAAGGGTGCTGGGAGAACACGGGCTGCAGGCGCACGTGGAGGTGTTGCGTCGGTCTGTGCTGCGTTTTGGCTGCATTTGGCTGGGGGGCACCTTCTGGGGGGGGGATGGGGGGGGTGATGCGCTCTCCAAGACCCTTGCCACAAACCAGCTGCTCTCAATTTAAGATCAGATCCTTGCTGGGCTGTAGTGTCAGCCCTAGAAATCACTACCCCTCTTCAAAATCCTTACTTTGTTGGGGCCAGATTGTTTCGGCAGCCCAGCAAAGCCTTCCCAAAACTGCTCGTTGCTGACAATGGTGACAAAGCCACTCCAAGAAGCAAAGCAGTAGGCTACTCCTGTGCTTAAGGATTTGAAGTTTTGGAGTGTAAAATCCTGCAATAATTTGGATTTGAACAGTGTTATTGCCTTGATCTTTTGCATCTCCCATTGTTATCTATTATTTACTGAGAAAAGGCACCTGAGAAGAACCTTGCTGTACATACTACGAGTGGCATCGGTTCTCTTAATTTGGGGGAAAAAACAGAAGAAAAAGAATAAAGCATCTTGGCATCACTTCAGCCAGAAGTATAGAGTGATATTTCGAGAACATATTGTCCTTAGAGGGGGAGAATAAAATCAGCCACATGAAGCTAGCATGACATTTGTTTTCATAGGAATATGGTGTGCAAATTAATCTCATAGTACATGGGGGGTTAAGAAAATTTGGATCTTTTTAACAGCTGACACACTTATCCGGAAGAAAGGCTGCTGGGAGAGAGAAAACCAGGACTGGAGAGGTTTATAGAAATCTCCTTGCAAGATGCTGTTCAGCACCAACTGAAAGAGAAAGCCCAAATGCTGCCCAGTGCTTAATTCCGTGTTGTTTGTCTCTCAGTGAGCACATGAAGGCAGATCAGAAATGAAGCTTTATGTTTTTTTAACATGATGCTGTGAAATACTGTAGCATTCGGGCCACCACACATCCTGAATGGCTGGTAATTAGCAGGAAAACGGTACGGATAATAAGCTCATCTTTTCATCCTTTGCTGCAGATCACATTGCGGCTGATTGTCAAAGAATGTATTTTATGGTTAATTTGAAGTAAGCAGAGAGGTAAAATTTAACTTACTGGAAAGCCTCACACGGGGAAAAATGTGAATTGCTTTCTGCAGCCAAGCGCAATTGCAATCAGCCTAACGTGGTGGTCTGGGGATAGGGAGCTGCTGGAGAGCACAGGGGTAGTTACTCTAACTGCAGCCCCGGTGGAGAGACAAACGAAACAAGAGCCTGGACAAACGGACTGTGCCAGAAAGGACAGCGATTTGCAGTAGCAGTATCAAACAGCACAATTAGAAATGAGTTCCCCCCCATCTGCTACCACCAGTTGTTTACGCACCGCCCAAATATATTTGCATGTTTAATTTCTGATAACACCGTGCCGCTGGCAGGCAGCCGTCAGGCTGCGTTTTCCTGCGTCCTGTTGATCTCTGCGATAGCGTCGAATGCGACTCACAGCTGGGTTATTGGTGCTGGCAGGAGCAGCTTTTCTGGCTGATAACTTTTGCACTGTCTCAAAGTCATTAACGGGAGCCGTGGTTAATTTTTAACTTGACTGACAGCAGCGCACAAGTGAACCAAGGTGTTGATGCCTCCTGCATGCGTGTGTGTGCGAGTGTGCGCTGGTCTGTACAACCACCTGTTGGAGCTCTTTGCAGCTATCTGCAGCAGAGACTTCCAGGTTCTGGTTCCACTCAGCCTTGCTGATGTGCTGCTGTATTTATTTGTTCTTCTCTCTTCGGGTTTAAGATATGCCAAACCCATAGAGTAGACCTGATCTGTGGGTCCCTCTGGGCTAGAAACCTCCGAGCCCTTTTGGACCCCTTCCACCTGAGCGGCGGGAGCGGTGCGGCGTGGGCTGTGCCCTGGACCAGCCCCGCTCTTTCAAACCACGAGCCAGCTTCGCCCACGGGGATGCAACCCCACAAGCAGTCATGCAAACACACAAGCAACTCACCCCAAAATAGGAATTGCGCCCGTCGCTCCAGAGCACGGCCAGGTCCGCGTTCTCAAACTCGCCCCTGTCCGACATCCCGAAAAGGAGCCCGAACTGGAGGTCCCTGATGAGGAGCTGGAAATGCACAGCTTGCTCGGGATAGCTGACGTTCCAGGAGAGCTCGAGCAGCCCTTGGGGATCGAGGGGCACCTTGTAGGCAAAATCACTCCCGCGGGGTGCCGAGCCCTGCAGGGCCACCACCAAGATGACCAGGAACACCGCGATCATGGTGAAGTACATGGATGCCACTTCCCGCAGCTTGAAGCTGGGGCAGGGGCAGGGCTTGCTCCTGGAGGTCTGCATGCTGGGCAGGACGGCACCCGTGCGCCTGGCTTTGCCCATTTATGCGCCGGCCCTCCTGGGCAAGCTGGGTAAGTGCTACTCTTTAATTGCATTTGGTTGTTGGGAAATTGGTTTGTTGTATTGACCCCCCCCCACCTCCTGGCCAAACACTTGTCATTCCCTGCCTCCCCTTAATTGGCTCTAATTGCACATGGACATTATCAATAGCAATTGAATTCGACTGGGCTGATGTTATTCGCTCCTAAATCTTCCTTAGTGGCTGGAAAGGGCTGTGTACTCGCAAGCTGCTCTTGCTGAGCCCTGTGCAGACACGCTCTGCCCTGCTTGCGGTGCCTCTCGCCCAGCTGTGCAGCCAGCCCTGCCTGCGCCCCGTGGGGCGAAAGCTCGGGGATAGCCCCAGGAGCAATCCCAGCCACAGATCCCCATGTCCCCCAGCCTGGGATCACTTACCACCCGAAAGGTAGCCCGACTTGGGGGGTCAAAGCCCAGGGTCAGCTGCCAGACACAGAGACCCGGTCCCGCTCCCTGCCCACACTCTGCTGGGTACAGGTCAGGGTATCACTGTGTGCATCCCTGTTTCCTTTTGCTCCTCTGAGTAACCACGCAGCTCCATGGCTTGCAGGTCAGCTGGCCCAAGCGCACCCTGGGGACCCCTCGGCTCCCCCCAACCCTGTTGCGGCGTGCTGCTCAGGCTGTGCCAAGGTCTGGGCTGCACCGCGGGGGCCCGTCCGGCTGCACGTTCCCTCCCAGAGGCCCTGCCAATGGCACGAAGCCTGGGAAGCCATTTCTGTGTTTATTTATTTTTGGAGACTGGCCTCCCGGGGGACATGTTTGCATGAGATGCTGCCGAAAGCTGAGGCGAGTCAAGCGACCCAGAGCCCTGCCGTCCTTTAGTCACTGCTGGGTTTAAAATGAACCTCCCCAAGCCAACTGCAGTGTCGTTTGCTGGAGCTCTCAGAGGTGTCAGAGCAGGTCCAGAGGGAGGGTCCCAGGAGAGGACATATCCTTTCTGGGTCGTGGCAGTGGTGCCTTCTGCTCCAGCAAGCCAGCCCGATAGCTCAGCCGGAGACGGTGTAGGAGATGGCCGTTCTCCTTCCGCCTCAGTCTCCATCTGTTTTTTTAACCTGTTAATAATAGTTTTACATGTAATTGTGATCACACCGCCAAGAAAACGGTGCAAGAGTTTATTTTAGCAGGGTAGAACCGGCCTGGCAGTGCTGAGCTGGGGTCCTGGCATCTCACAGATGGGTCCTGCACACACCAGCATTGGAGGCAGCTCCGCAGGCTCCCAGCAGCCGGGGACAGAAAGGCTACAAACCAGAGCAGAGTCACCCCAGCTTGTTAATGCTCAAAGAAACCAGGGAAGAAAATTAGAAAGAACGGCACATTATTAGCAGCGTGCCGTATCATTCATCCGAGTGCCTCAGAGGATGCAGGAAACATGAACAGACTCAGCCGCGATGGCTGGAGGAGGCAGCCGATGAGGACTGCAGCGAGGAAGCGTACTTACTGCTGAGGAGTATGAACCTCTTCTCCTATCCTCTTCCAAAATACCCCATGGGAATATATTGCCTGTGGAAGGCACCTCAGGGACTCAGTTTACTTTCCCAGGTGCAAAATTACATTTTTGGTTAATAACTGTCATGGGAAAAGAACTCAGCCCTTCTCAGCCTCCTGCCCCAGCAGCTCGAGGCTGCTCTTCCCCATCCAGCAGTGCCAGGGAACGGCCCGCTCACCCCGGCGGCCCCGGGGGCTTTGCAGTGCTGGCATTGCCCAGATTTCACCCCTGGGAGAAACAAGGTGCTGCCCCAGGTCTCTGGTCCCACGGCTGCTGAGGACGTGGTGACCCAAGTGTGGGTCAATATCTCCATACGCTTGCGTCTTCCTCCTGGGAGTTTCTTGTCAGTGCAGTAGGGTTTAGCACTGCGTGACCAGAACCTGGGATGTGCTTCTCCTTTCAGGTGGGATTACTCTGGGATGGGACAAGGAAAGAACATCCGCCCTGCACTGTTTACTTAGATAATTATCCCATGATGTTGAGTATCTCAGGAACAGGAAGGCAAACGGGAGGTGCTGCAAGCTTTGAGATTTGCTCTTCTGCTTTCTAACGATGCAGTTAGCACAAAGGAGCCCTGATCGCAAGCAGGGCCTTGTCTGAGCTCCCAGGCATTAAGTAGTATTGACGGTGTTTGAAATATTTTCCCTGCAAAGCTAAATGCCAGAGAAAACACTGATTTCACCCAAACAGCCAGAAATGAAATCCTTTTCCCTTCCCTTCCCTTCCCTTCCCTTCCCTTCCCTTCCCTTCCCTTCCCTTCCCTTCCCTTCCCTTC
>JAVKLA010000052.1:16140606-16190527 GCA_034782735.1 Sagittarius serpentarius | reverse complement strand
TTCCCGGGCGAATGCCTGCAACGAGGAAAACAAGCAGAGGATGGCCCCTGCTGCGAGAGTTGGGGCTGGGAAGGGATTTGGAGGGGGGAGGCAGAGCGACCAGGGACATGGAGTACTGCACAGCATCTGCTGCCCAGTAGCCTGTCTCAGGGGGACTGGTCAAGTCCCACCGCCTTAGACCAGGATGAAAAATACCAGGGTGCTCCAGGCTTGGTTTTCCCTGGTCCTACGGCATCTTTAGTTTGAAAGCCATGCCTGTGAAGGAGGTCATGAAAGCATCTCTCCGGGATGGGGAAGCCGCCCCCATCCCGTGCCTTGCCTGGGTGTGTGGGTCGTGTCCCTCTCTGCCCCGGGGAGAGCTTGTCCTCCTTGGCACGCTCAGCGTGGGGCTGGAACTGGCCTCTCTCCGTTGCCTATCTGGGCATCTCACCTGGAGCCATGTGCCTAGGACAAAGGTTTGTTCCTATCTCGTGTCCCCAAAGGATGTGGGAGTCCCCCACTCCGTCCAGATGAGTTTGTAGAGCCCGCTCCAGCCCTACGTTAGGCAGCAAACCAGCCCGCTAGCTGACACGCAACGGAGCAATGGTGATGGGGAGGCATCCAGAGTTGAATGCAAGGAAGGTGATAGCACATTTTTCTGTGGGCTGGTTTTGTCACTATTTGATTAATACAAGAGCCGTCTAGGTCTGCGCCTTCAGAAGTGCATGGACATTGTTCATTACGCTAAAGGTAGTCGGCAGGCTTGGGGGTGGGGGTGGGGGGCTGTGGGAGGGAGAGAGAAATCCCCCAAGGGAAGATGGCTTTTCATTTCCCCGTATCGACTGGTTTCAGACAGGATTATTTATATTTGACATAACAGATCACCAAACTTGGAAGGTAGTGGGGGTGTGCTCATACTCATTAAGGTAGACAGTTTTCTGACAGAATAAATTAAAGGTAAGAGAAGACTGCACTTTGAGGTTCAACAGATTGTCTTCTAGCCTAAAATGAGCCGTGAAATCAGCATAAAACCTCGATGGTAAAATCATGCGCTTCAGTCTTTCATGATGGATGCCTGTCATTTTAGGAAACCTGGCGGATATCCCAATGTTTAGAGCGCAGGCAGTGCTCCTGGGTGACCTCGTTTGAGCAAAAGTACCCAGTGTGATGGGGTTTTTTAGTCATTGTATCTTGTCTTCGCTGAGTAAGCATCTAAATTAAAATGCTGTTAAGAGAAAGTAGTTTGTGTTAATTGCACATGAACTAAGTGCCTGAACTATCCGCGCACCTGTATTTAGGTGCTTGCCCCACTGCGATGGCATGTGAATAACAGAAGGTTGTTTGCAGCCTTTTGTGGTTGGTTTTCATCCAGTCTGAAATGAGCAGAAAGGTGCATTGTGGCTCTCAGTTGGTGAAAAGAGATTTCAAACACCTTAAAGACCGTGCAGCTGTAATTAAAAGTGTAACCTCCTTTCTCTGTGTGTCAGGATTTCTGTGCAGAACGATGACAGGACCTCTTAAGGAACAGTGCTGGTGCTCAGTAGATACAAAGAACTTCAACAAAATCCCCCGCAAAGTGACTGATGTTGATTTATCATCCCTCAGTACATTGGTTCTCGCTTATGAAAGATGTGGGGATGTGAGGGGAAAGGAAGGAAAGAGCATTTGTTCCTTTCCGTTTTCTTGTCAGCGAACACAGATTAGAAGTACAGGCAGTTCTTAAATACCTGTGCCTACCTGGGCACAAAAGAGTTGCAGAATGTTACCAGCGCTGTGGCTACTGGCTGTATCTCCGTCCTGTTTCTCTTTGTTTTCCAGCAAAGCCTGGTAGATCCGTCTAGCTGTCACATCTCCTCCTGATCGTTTTCCATTGCAGCTGCAGCAGTCCCCAAACCCTCAGGCAGGTGACACAAGAGTCAGGCCTGCAGGTTTGGTCTCACAGGTTTTGTGATCTAAGGAGAACATGCTCAGAAGTGGCTAAGTGACAGAGGACCCACTCACTGTCAGTAGCATATTGACCCAAGCCTTTCTAAAGGTATCCCCATGTCTAAAGCTGAAGAACACCCGCTGGTCCTACAGCCGTACCTGAGCACCTGCCTTAGGATCCTTTAAAAGTGTTGCTGGGCATCAGATTCGAAGAGATAAAGGTGCTTAATTCCCGCGGGCATTTAGGTGCAGCCCAGAGAGCTTAGCCGCATCCTTGCAGGCTGAAGAAGTCTGTGGCACTAACCTTTGGGCACGTCAGCGTATGTCCTCGGTGCCCAGCACGTGGGTCAGTGAGGGGTTTTGCAGCTGGCCAAGCCCTAAGGTATTTATGTAACTCCGAGCTTTTCATTTGGCTGCGCAGTGCCTAGCTGTATTTGTGCTGGTGTAAGAGACGGGGATAACTCGGTACCTCCTCACTCCTTGTGTTCTGGTACCTGGCTGTCATGTTGTCATGGATATGGATAAGGACATGGCCAGTGAAGGGGTGCTTGTTGCTGGCAGGGCTCCCACAGCCACGGCTTGTGATGCCACTTATAACATTGAAGAAGAGCAAGGAAGGGATGGAGGAGAGGTGGCAGGTGTTGGGGTTGAACTTGCAACTCGTTCCCATTCTGATTTACACTTCTTCCCGTGCCGTCGTCTGTTATCTCCTTCTCCGTCATGATTTAATTGATTAGTAGGCAGGATTGGTTCACCCTTTGTCTGAGAAAAAAACCATGTATCCCAGCACCCCAGATTGGCAGAGGGACGGTGAATACGTTGGGTGATGGACTCTCATCCTCTTCAGACCTTCCAGCCACGTTCGGATCACAGCTGAGGCCGGCCCGGACAAGGCTGGCACCTCAGGAACCTCTGAGCCCTGCGAGAACAGCTCTGGGCAGAGGTCAGCTGGAAAGGTTGGGGAACAAAATTAAAAGTCGTAATTACATTTTGAAACATTCTTGGACCTTTTTTTTTGCTGGAAAGCTTACTAACAGCCATGACCCATCCATAGCAGTTCAGGGCACCAGAGGGAGGACCTGGCTCCCGTGGACTGCGCGGTTCTCAGGGTGCCTGTGTCAGAGGCAGCGCGGAGAGGGGACAGGAGCGGTGCTGATTTAGGCCAAAAATCACAATGCCGATGATTTTGCCCCATCCTACGTGGCCAAGAGTACAGGTTTCTCACTGGAGTCGGCGGGGGCAGCGGTGTACGCTGCAGCCTGGGACGCTGTTGGGTGCTGGCATCTCCCGCGGCGTGCGCTGGTGCTCCTCTTGGCAGGCCATGGAGCGGAGAGAAGAGATGAGTCAGGGGCTGGGGGGAGTTTTGTTTACCCTCTGCCTTCAGACAGAGTTTTATCTCGCTTGTTGAAACAAGCACCCGTGATGGGTCAGAGCTGGTGTTCAGCTTCATTCAGAGCAAGGGCACAAGACGTCTCCCCCAAGTTTGCCCGGCCATGGCGGAGCTCAGCCCCCTCCTCTCTGTCTCCAATGCTTCTCTCCCCATCTCTTACCTCCAGGACAAAAGCCACCCGCAGCGACACACCACCCAGCATGGCAGTTTGTGAGCTTGCCGAGCTTTGCTTGACGACGACGCTAATTTTCTCCCCAGCTGGAAAGCGCCTGCCGCTTGTACCTGCCCGTGAGCTACAGGGAGGGATGCAGCTCCGGCGCGGGGCTGAGTTGAAGGTGTGCGCAGCTCTGCCGCCCTGGGAAACATCTCCCTGCTCCACAGCTTTTATCAAAGAGACGGAAACTTGTCACATTCTCTCTGCAACAATATCTGACATGATCCAAGCAATTTGCCCTTGGTGTGTTTCCAGAAATAGTTAGGCCTACAGTAGACACGGGTGACATCTGGATGCATTACTGTTGAGTTCAGAAACATTCAGTAAACAAGACAGGATTTATTGTTTAAAGGTTATTTCAAAAGACTCCTAGCGAGTTGTCTGGCTGTGCAGTGGGGGAAACCTTAATGGCACTGTGATAATTGGCTTTTTCTGAAGGACATTTTAGAGGCAAGTTACCAGAAACCCAAAAGCAAGTCTCAGCCCGTCCTTGCCAGGCCAGGGACCTGATCCAACCTGAAAACGTGAGGAGTTTTTCTCTTTATTTCAATGGTGGTTGGATCAAGCCTGGGAAATGTGCATCTGGCTGTGGGAAGAGCAGGCTGGGGGGCACAGATGGGAGATACAGGGGAGACCACCAGCAGCTCAACAGTAAAAAAAAGTCTCAGATCAGCATAATAGGGCAGCAGGATTCACATCAGCAGGGAGGCTGAGAGAAAGCGTCCTCCCCAAGGCGCTGAAAAGAAAATAAATGTCATTAGCAGTGGAGAAAGCAACCGCCTCTGAGCACCTGAGACGGGGGTGGGAGGCTCTGCAGGGAGAGGGGGGGGCTGGCTCGGTCCGCTGTAGGAGACACGCTGCAGCCCACATCTTTATTCATCATGTCCCTGTTCAGTTAATAGCCTCCTTATAACAAGAGAAAAAGAAGGGCGAGTGGATTTTTTGGCAGAAGCAAAGTGCCAGCCATCCTCCCCTTCCCTCGCCCAGGTGACAAGGATGCTGCTCACATGTGGCAGAAGGGAAGAGATGTGGCTTTGCTGCCACTCACACCAGCCTTCCATCTGCACGTGCTCCTGGCAGAAATCACTCCCGGCTTCTTACCTTGGCCCCAGGGCAAACAGAATTAATTCTCGCCATTAATTTCATGCCCCTCGGAGAGCCGTGACGGGGAAGAAATCACGCCGTGGTCTCCCACATCTTTCTGTTTTGCCACTGATTTTTCTCTGAGCGGGAAGTGGGGGTTGGGAGTGAGATCGGGGGGGTGCCCGTGCAGTCCTGGAGCTGACCAGGGCGCTCTGCCCGCAGCGGGACCATCCCATCCCCGGCGCTGGCTCCAGCCCTCCTCTGCCTCATCTGGTGCTGCCGTGAGGCTGTGTCAAGTGCTGCGGAGGAGCCCTGGCAGCGGGTGCCGGCGGAGAGCTGCTCAGAGCTGCTCAGAGCCCACACACCCCAGCCTGTCGCTCCTCGTCTGCCTTCTCCCTTCTGTTCATCTGCTGGTGCTCCAGCCCTGCCCTCCCGTGGGTCAGTCACCGCTCTTGCTCCGCAGCCCTGTCCTTCCTTCCTTCCGCGACAGCAATTACAGAAAACTTAGGTGGTGAGATAACCATCGGAAGCTGCCGGCCTGAAAAATAGGCTTTGTTGAAAAAGCTTGTAGGTTTTTTTTTTCTTTGAATTGCTACTAAACTCCAGTTTAGGCTTTTGCAAGGCTGCAGTGGTTGGCCTCTCTTGGGCAGGGGATAAAGCAGATGATCTTCTCGCCAGGCAGGGGGCGAAGCACTGACAGCTTTAGGTATGGCTTTGAGGCCACGCTATGGCTTTTCTCTAGGTACAAGTTCATCACAGGGTCTGAGCCTCAGAAGCTCATAAGCTCATTATATTGCGAGAATTGCAAGCAGTGGGCACGCCACACAGCTGGGATTTCCTTCCTTTCTGCTGGAGGGGACTCTTAGCAAACTGGGAGGAAAAGTCCTTTGGGGTTTCATTTTTTTTCCTGTGCAGAGCAGTCCCTAGTACCTCTGCTGCCTGAAAATCTAGGCTGGAGTATAAGGGACAAAAGTGGCCTCTTGTAGCACGGTCTGTTCCGCTCGAACCTGCAGAGCTGGCATCAGTCAAAGCCAGGTTGTCTCTTTACTCACTGAGAGTTTTGGACTGTTTGAGGGGAAAACACATCAGCATTAATGAAAGGGAAGTGGCTGCCTGGGGGAAGATAAATACCCACATTGCTGGGTGATGTGGCTGTTTTGAAACCCTCTGGGGACCACCGTAGCCTTGTGATGGATCCAGAAGTCATTGTCTCGGCCCCTACTTCCCCCCAGCTTGGGCCACTTCAACTGAAGTGGATCAAAATGTCTCGAGATTCAAAGACTCGTAAACTGGTGCCGATCACAAGAGGGAGATGTCTTGGACTTTGTTGTAAAAGATGATACACAGGCTCCATCGAAGCGGGTAGTTGCTGTGATGATGCGGGAGCGTGCCGGCAGACAGAAGGAGTTCACCTGGCAAGTGCCAGAGGAGTCCCCAAAGCGGCTGCGTTGCAGCGTGCAAATCGCAGCTCTGCTAAGGCATCCGCTCACAGGTACCGTTTCCTGTGAGAAAAATAACTTACCTACAAATAGCTTTGCTCATTTTTATTCCCAATATTCCACCTTCGCTCCTCTGGGTTGTTTGTTTGGGGTTTTTTTTCCCCTAGGAAATAATTCAGTATTTGCTGAGGTGACCGGCAGGGACAGTGCAATCCCAGTACAGAGCGCCGGTTCTGAAGCCCGCCTTTACTTCCCCTTTTAAGCGGAGGGTGTTGCTTTGGCTTTACCATGCAGTTTGCATCTGGATTCCCTTTGCTCTTAGTGGGGATTTGTTTTAAGACCTGTCATGGGTCTTCCTGCCTGAGCTCTGGCAAACCATTAACCCTCTCCTTTATCTGTTGCCTGCCTTCATAGCTAGGTTACAGCTTGTGCAGTGCAGGGAGGCTCTCCCTAACCGGTGTCTGCCTGCATTGCCCCTGCAGGCAGCGATGCTCCTTCTTCCTCCTGGTTTTCCCACCCCTCCATCTGCAGAACAACAGCGTGCACATTGTCACTCTTTAGTTAACACAATATACGTGAGTTACATAGCAAGACATGATGCCTTTTGTGGCAACCCAAGCTAAACTCCCCCCTGGGGAGAAAATATAGTATGGAGGCTGCCAGCGGCTCAGTTTTGAGCAAGTGCTGTGGTGTCCTGGCTGCGGGAGGGTGGCCTAGGAAATGCGCGGCCTTGGTGCTGGGGATCTCTCCCTGTCTCCTCTGCAAGCCAGTGCAAGTAGGGATTTACAGGGATGCAATTTATAAGGCTCTCACGTGGAAGGAGAAAGAGATGCCTTGGTTTGATTGGTGTCTCCTGCTGGGTAGCTAAGCCCTGGAAAGATTAGTGGTGGGATCTGGGGCAAAACAGCCGTGCTGCGCAAGTGGGAGTGGAGTTGGAAGGGGAAGGATAGTAAGTGTTGATTTGGGTTTGCTGTTAGGCAAATTTTGTGATTTTATTGTTATATTACACAAAGGAGGTGCTGGGGGAATAATTCAAACTTATGCCTGTCCCGTGGGTTTCCTTTGCACCTCCTTTCCTTGTGCAAACAGGGACAGACAAAAAAGCTGCGTGGTTCAGGTGCTGCCCGTGGCCGCAGCTCTCCCAAGCCCGTGCCCCTGGCAGAGAACCGGGCCAGCCCCCCCTTCCCCACCCATGCATGAAAGCGCTCGAAAGATGTTTCTCAGACCGCTCCAGGTGACCTCTCTGATCCAGCTGTCACCAAAGCTATCTTCTTACTGATTGTGCCGGAGCCGAAGACGTACCCGGAGAAGGGCAGCTCTGGTCTGCAGCACCGGGTGCTGGCACCGCTGAGCTCACTCCGGCTCAGGCAGAAGCTCCCAGGGCATTCGGCACCTCGGAGACATAAAACCCCTGTGCTTAATTCTGGGCTGTAAGAAGTGCCGGAGGCGCCCGCCGTGCAGGGCATCGCAGAGCAGAGGAGCGGAGCAGGCTGAGCTGCAGCCGGGATCTCGCTCTGGGGGCTGCCGTGTCTTCACGGCTGCTTCAGTCCGGGTTCGTGAGCGGGATGATCCCGGCTGCTCTTCGCAGTGCGGGCCTGGTGGTATCCCCTCTGGCCAGCGCTGGATGTGACATCCCGTGGGCAGGGGTAGCCCCCTGAGATAAAGACAAAAGCATAAAATGTATGCAATTAATATTAGACAGTTCCAGCTTGCTTTTTCTGATTTGCAACAGTTTAGCATTACTGTCTTCTGAAGAGTTATTCCTGATTCTCACAGTAGCTCGTGGGAGCAGATTCAGCCCACAGAAAGTGGGGTTTTCTTGGTTGAACATATTTTGCCTTGTGTTTCTGGCATCATATCTTTGTTTTTGTTGTATTTTTAAATAAAACAACATAGGTTATAGAAAACACAAGACTGTGATACCAGTTTCTGAGAAACAAGCACTGATCTATCTTGCTTTCTGGATACCTTTGTAAATAGTATGTTATTTTGTTGAATGTTAGGATTGGCAGACAAAGTGTTGGTCTTTAAAATACTGTCTGACTTGATTGGTGATAAATGTAAGCGGGAATATTGCTGGGCTACAGCAGTACCGTTGGCTGCAGAGGATTAGAGTTGCCCAGCCTCAGAAATGCATAACGCTGGCACGCTGTTGCTGTAGCCAGTGCTTGGGTTTTGCTCAAAAAGAGAAGACTTCCAAAAATAAGTACAGATGAGAACATTTGCAGGAACCTGAAAAGAACAAGTGCTTTGTTTGATATGTATGCTAACATTGCCATATAACCTGAATATCACTATCTTGTGCAATGTCACGATATCCTAATTAAACCGACCAGAAGCAGAACTGAAGCATCCTGTGATCGCAGCAGAAATTCCTGGGCTCCCACGTGCTGCCCAGTCTCTCCGCTGTCAAGCCCAGCAGCAGTGGCAGCCAGGTTGCAGGGTGTTTTATTAAAAAGGCCCATGGTTTGAGACAGGGGTGAATGTATTCCCGATTCCCAGAGGAGACCTGTGATCTGTTAAACCTTGCAAGGAGCATCTCCTGCAGGCAGAGCTCCATTGCGAGTCCCACGCCTGCGTTTCGATGAGCTCTGGTCTGCTAACCAGGCACAGGGCAGTGAAGATGCTCACGTTTGCAGGCCTGGGTTTTGTAAGACTTAAACTCATCTGTTAAGCAGGTTTCTGTGTGGTTTACCATTGAGGTGAGCTGTTAATGAACTGCTCGTTGTGGTACTACAGCATCAGCGTGGCCAGGGTGATGCCTAGAGAGCTCAGAAAATCAGCGTAGGTTCAGCGAAAGGTTTTGCTACTTTCGTTATGGGTTCCCAGTTTATCACAACTGCAAGGTTAGCTCTGGGGCAGAAAGTGTTATTTCACAGTATAACATACCTACTTCCCAATGAGTTCAAGCGAACATGTTCAAGCGAAGCGAGCTCACCGTGCAAATGAAGAAAGGTGAAATTCAGCTGGGATTCGGAGGGTGGAGCAGGGCAGCACTGGCCTGTGAGTCTCCTCCTGCTTTCCAGGATAGATGGAGGCATTTCTGCATGCACATCCTTAGGGGGTTATGTGATCTGCCCCCCCACCCCGGGGCTGCGAGAAGCACAGCCCATCCCATAGCAAGTATAGCTACTGTTGGTACCCTGACCTGTCCGCCCTTCAGCAAGGCCAAGGAAGGGCTCGAACACTCAGGGGTGATTCAGGGCGCTAGCCTAGGGCTTGGCTTTCAAAGAGAAGCTACTTGGCATTTTCTAGTCCTTTGAGGTGCTGCAAGTCAGGCATCATTTAAGCAAGGAAGGCAGAAACTGCAGCCCGCTCGGGAAGATGCCTGCTGCAAACACGAGGAGCTGGGGAGTGCAGAGCCTGAGGCGTGCGGGCATCAAACGCCAGCAGAAGCAGCGGGAGCCCCCTGCCTCAGTTTCCCGTGCCATTCGGTGCCGTTGGCAGCGTTGCTTTGGCTCCTGGGGAAGGCGAGAAGATGGCAGAGTGAGTGTGTGGGAGCACGAACCATCGCCTCGCTCTCAAGGGCCTCTCTAGCACCAAGGAGTCATTTCAAAGACAGCGGTTGTGTCGTCCTAATGCTGACACTAGGGAGCAAGATCCATCACATGTGTTTTGATTTCTGAAAGATGGTGTCCCTGGGAACAGTCGGTATTTCGAACAATTGATCCCAGCAGCTCTGTTAAGCCCACATGGTTTTGAGTAAAGCAGTTTGTGTGAAGGTTTTTCCTCTGTTTCTTTATTTGCCTAATGACAGTTTTCAGCTAAGCCGTATGAATTACTTTATCCTTTCCACTTTTTTGCTTATGATTTTGTTGTTGTGGGTTTTTTTTTTTTTTCCTCTGAATTAAATCTTTCCCGCTCTCATCTCCCAGGAAAAGCTGTAACAGAATTAAGGTGAGGAAAAAAGGAAAATTTACTGGAACCAGTTCAGTGTAAGTTGCCAAGAGTCTGAAAATTACCCTCTCAGACGGTCTGTATTAATTCCCCTGATGCAGCAATGATAAATCCTTATTAAAATGGATAACATAAGGAGATTTTACTGCCTGTAGGAATACTCCTCGTCACAAACAATGAGGAAGCCCATCGCCCTCTTGTTCATGGTCAGTGTGGTTTGCAAATGCGTGTGTGCTTCCCCATAGGCCACGGTGCTGACACCAGCCTGAAGTGCACGATGTTAGGTTATACAGGGCACGGATCCGAAGCAAGGCAAGCCCCCCGTCCCCAGGTCCTGTGGACAGTGGCTCTGCATTGGCAGCAGCACTGAATCTCTGCAGAGTGACTGCTTGCGCCGGCTCCCCTTCTCTCTCTGGAAGTCCAGCCCTGGGAGCACAGCACAGCCAGTAATTTAAATGAAGCAGTGTTTGGCCTCTGACCACGTCAAGCAGCATGAAGGTGCACGTCTCGCTCGCCGTGCTGCCGAGCGGGGGGCTGTGAGGGCTCCTTCCCTCCCCACCTGCAAATGCAACTCGTGCCCCGTACAAGCGCTGGGTCAGGCAGGGCACGGAGCGCAGTGCTAGCGGCAGCCTTACATGCCAGTCCTTAACATTTATGTGTTGTTTCCAAAATCACTGAGCTCAAGCTCTCTCCTCTTCACTTTATTCATGCACCATGCTACCTTGCTGGGCTGGAGTGGGAAAAACACTCTGCTTGCTTCTAGTTACACAGGCTGAACCTGAGCCTTTGCCAGAGCAATGTAAAGCTGTAGCTATGGAAACTCCCTACCCTTTTTTATGATTTTTTTTTTTTTAAGGCAAGAACATATATGTCTTTGGAGATCCCAGGTGGGGCTGCTGGTGCCTGAGCAGTTGTTCAGGCAGCCCCGAGGGCTTGTCTCTGGGAGATGCTGGGTGGTTGCAGCCAGCACCCAAGGAGACGCCCGGTGTCGTGCAACAGCAGGAGCTGGAAGCACAGATCCAGCTCACACTGCAGGGAGTCTGTGTCACAAGGGCAGAGGAGCGGGGACTGATGAGGAATAAGCAGGTTGCATGGAGAGCCGGAGCCCAGGGCGGCTCAGGAAATGGCGTGTGACAGCGGGTTGCCGGAGGGACGGTGTGGGGCTGCTGGAGGTGTCACTGGCCATCAGCTGCCCAGCCACAGCCGGGGAGGGCAAGGGGAGAGGGGTGCTGGTCCCCCTCCTGCCCATTACTGCGGCTGGGTGGAGGGTGGCCCCTGGAGCGTTCCGGTTGCTGCATTTAATGAGCACCAAGGAAATGGTGCTCCCTGCTGCCTCCACCCCAGCCTGTTTGGGTGCGTGAATCCTGAGCAAATGAGCGCGAGTTGTGCAGTTCACAAAGACTTTGAGCCCCTGAGGATCTTCCCGTCCCGCAGAGCTGTGTTTGTACCTCTTGGAAATGCAAAGCTGTTGGATTTACTGCTTACTGGAAACGTACGCTGTATGTACCCTTCCTTCTCCAGCCCCTGATCAATGGCTCATCTGCATCTCAGGATCGATGGCTCATCTGTGTCTCAGGACATCTGCAGGGGCCACCAGGTCATGTGTGGGGACTCATCCTTCCCAACCACTGGCGCAGAGAGTGGAAGGAGAGTAGAGCTGATCCCAGCTCGCTGCTTACCCAGTGACTGGCCTGGGGGAAGCCGCCTTAGTCTGGAAATGGGCTGATATCTGATAGGTTCCAGGCAATCTAGCTTCAAAAGCAGAGCCTTAACCAGGCCAGGGCTCAGTTTCCCCGTCTGTAGAATGGGTATAGCAATGCTTTTTCTCTTGGGCACAGTACTGCTTCATTTGCCAGAGCCAGAGAGGAGCTGGACCCAGAGGGCCTGGGCTGAAGCAGGGCTTTAGCTCAGGTGTTGCACAAAGGCTGAACATGCAGCTGGGACTGGCTGCATCGGCTGCTGCTCTTGGTGCTGCACAGGGGTCTACATGGCTTTGTGGCTGACTGAGGCAAAAGCTAAAAGATGCAAACACAAGCTTTGAGGTATGTCGTGTTTCTAATAGCACAGGGCTGAATCCCAGCAGGGCTGACTCAGTCCATCTCTCCCAGGCCAGCGGCTGAAATGTCTTCCCATAAGAATGAGGCTCCATGCAGACGCCACTGCACGGCCAGAGCCGACAAGTCTGCGGAGCTAAAGCAGTCGCTGCTCGGAGGGCCACCATGAGAGCTGCTGCCCCTGTTGCTCTGCACGGCCGTCAGAGAGTACCAAGACCTTGCTGTCCCCCTGCGTGGTGTCCCTGGCCTGTAAGAGCCTTGTCCCCAGGACCGTCGTGGATGGGAGTGTCGGACCATCGCAGCTGTGGTGTCGGTGCCCCTGGGGCCAGGAGGCAGCCTCAGCTCCCGGCCAGGGCTGTAATCTGCCGAGAGCCCAGCCGGAGACTCTGTGTGAGACTCTTCCCATCTGCATGCCCCAGCAGTCCTGTCTGAGCCATGAAACCCTGCTCTCAAGGCGTTTGGTGGGAGGTGGGACAGCAGGAAAGCTGGTGTGAGCTATTGGTGTTAAGGCGCCCGGTCCCACGGGGTTCTCCTGGCTGTGTTGGGCTGAAGAGCTTTCAAAATCCTGGAGGAAGTCTGGAAAGAGTTGCTCTTTCAGAAGGACAAATTCCTTTTTTTCCACCTTTGGTACATCATTTCAGCAGCATTTTTCTGACAATTAAGGCTTTTTGGTCTTTCTGCTGGCACTCTGGCAGACTGTGCCTTGCTGGGGGGCTGCGGGGAGCTCTCCTGCAGGATGGTGATGGAGAGGGAGCAATGCCTGCTTGGTGAATTGGGCAGGAAAAAGTACTAATCAGGAGGAATATTTATTGTTAGTTCTCAGTAAGTTAACCCAAGCTTTTCAGGGTGGCCAGGGGACATTTCTAGCCTGCAAAACTGCCCTGTTAGGAGAAAAGTCCCCGGCGTGGGCAGGTGGGTGCTCCCCACCCTCTGACTTCTTATTTCCCCCTCAGCAGTGATTGCGGTAGCTTATCTCAAGCTGCTAAAACCAAAACCTTCTCTCTCTGATGCTAATATCTCAGGCTGACTAAACCATAATTCAAGAGGCGATTAAATGATGCGGGGTGGAAAGACAGCCTGTCTTTCTTTCTTTTTCCTTTTTTTTTTTTTCTGAAGGAGTTTAGGCTGCTTATGTGTGTTTGGGGTTACAGCCTGCTTTCCAGCTGACGTATGGAAATACTTCCTGGTACTTCAGCAGAGTGTGACTGTTTGAGCAGTGACAGGCGGGACTGGGGAGGGTAAAACCCTCTGGTGTGGTTTGACAGCAGCTCTCAAATCCTGACAGAGATCGGCCGGCCACAAGCCCGTGCTGCGGCAGCGCACCGTGCGCAGGGTCAGACCCAGAGGCGAGTCCATCATGCCTGTACCAGTACCTTCCCTGGGCCTGGTTTTTTGGGTTTACCTCTCTGGGACTGATGCCAGCGCAGGGCTGCACTGCTGGGCAGCGCCGAGTCGCTAGCATCCCTGTCGGTACCGATAGCATCCCTGTCGATGCAGCTAGCATCCCTGTTGGTGCTCTTTAGGATGTGGCTGTACAGTTTTACAGAGTCGGAAGGGCAGAGCAGGGTGAACATACTCTGCTTTATTTCAGGCAATGCTGAAGCGTCTGCAGACACCTTCCCTAGTCCCTTTGGGCTGGAGATAGCAGCACCTTCGGAATGGTCCCACGGCACTGGAAGGGGACGCTCCGGAGGGCAGCGCGCACACACTGTCCAGATGATTCAGCATTTTCCCCCATCCCTCCCCAGCGGCACCACTGCACTCTGTTTAGCATCTGCAGTCATTTAAATTCATGCCTGGAGTTGTGCTTAGTAAGCCTCAATGCCACTTTGATGAGCTGTGCAAATATTATTTTTCATTAGGCGTGATTTGGTTGTATGAAATGACATTATTGCCTCATTATTGCAGAGCGCATATTCCCTCTCGTGTGCTGCTGGGGCAGGCGTCCCCGAGATCGGTGCACTTTGAAGGCAGCCTGCCTAAGTGTCCTGAAAATTCAGGTGGCTCACTAAGAGCTAATCTCTGTTTTAAAAACTAATCATAATGGTAATTGGTGGGAGAGGATCCCTCATTGTCCCATGAACTTCTGCTTTTTTTAAGCTTCAGGAAAACCCAAAATTTGGAGTGGCTGTTGCTGTATAATGTGTCTCCCGAATAGCCTGGGCCTCCTTTGCTGGGTTTCGTTGCCAATGAGCTGCTCTCGCACAGGAGAACAACCTGGCTGCTCTGCCACCGCTAGCAGGGACTCCGGCAGGGATATGTATGCGGTGTGTCCTCAGTATTTGGAAAAAGCATACACAACTTATTGGAAAACCAGTGGCTTTTCTAGGAGTTTTTGGGCTGCCGGGCAATATTTAACAAAACACTTCTGATTATAAAACTCTGGGTTTTTAACGATATATAATATCATTATTATCTATCGTTACATCAGGTGATAATAAGAGGAGACAGAAGGAGCAGGTCACTGACATTTGAGCATCCCTGTTCCCTTTCTCAGCCCGGCCATCGGCACTGCTCTGGGAGCACTGGGGCAGCATTTCTGGCTGTAAAGGGCTGAGCTGAGAAAGGGCAGAGAGGAGAGGAACAGTCCCCGGCCTCCCCAGTCCCCTGGGGGAGTTTATCGTGGGTTATGATTGATGCAAATACAGGGGATACGTCCCCATGTCAGCCTGATGCTCACCTTGCATTAGCCTGATGTACCTCCAGGCTTAACTCTCACTGCCAGCACGCTAAAACCTGCACGAGAGAGCACTGAGCCGGTGCCTGCGGGTGGCGAGGGCTCTCTCGCACCCCAGCTCTTGTCACCTTTCCATGGCCATGGTGTTGTCCTCCTGCCCTTGGCCCTTCCCAGGCGCCCCGTGAGCCCTGGTCCCCAGCACAGCCTGCCCCGAGCTGCCGCCCCAGCCCTGCCCAAGCCGTGCCGTGCAGCGCAGGAGCCTGGAGGTGGCCGGGATCCGGTTCTGCAGAGCTCAGCGCTATTCCGGCAATGTGCTATCTGCTGAATAATTTATCAGGCACTGTGTATAGATTGCCTTTGAAAAGTGTTGGGTTTGGTCTGGACATCAGTGGGAGCTGAAGTACCGGGGTCTGTCCCGGAGGGCTGGGGGTGCATTAGTCGGGGCGGGGGGGAAGCCACAGGGGTCACTGCAGGCTCAGCTGTGAGCTACCTCTGTAAGAGTATAGGTGGCCTCTGCAATTGGCTTCAAACGAGGTGGCGGCTCTAAGGCCACCAGAAAGGGCCATGCAGTTTCAGGTGAGAGTGAAATGTTTTGCTCACTGTTCTGGTTTGTCGTTTAAAAGCCCACAGCAGCGTTACAGCCTGCAAGCGCCCACCCGGACCTGGCTGCATCGCCCAGGTGGTGGAGCCCTCTCCAATATGCCATAGACTCACTTCCAAAAATGCTTCTTATTCCAGGGACTATCAATAGTGGGGCAAACCCCCATTTTCAGGGTAAGGAAAGCACCTCTCAAGTGCAGGAGCCGCTCTGCAAAGGGCCAGTGTCCGAGCAAAGACTGGGGCGAGTGCAGTCCCAGCGGGTAGAGAGGGGAGGATGTGGCTGCTAGGATCGCCGAGCCGTCTCCAGCACCCAGGAGGACCCATCTGCTATGGATGAGCCTGGGAAATTGTGAGTAGCATTATCCAAACGGTTAAGTGCCCCCGGCTCATGAAATGTTCAAAAGAAACTTGGAGTATGGGGTGTCTGGAAATACAATGGGGTGCCACATGGGAAGCACTTGTGTTGAGATGGGGAAGCATTGACTGCTGAGACATGTCTCGTCTTGTCCTTGTCTTGAGGAGGGCTCAGATGGTCCTGTCGAAGCGCTGGGTCCGCAGGCACCGAGCCCCCACGTGCCCTTTCCCCAGCCCACCTGCAGTCAAGCCTGGCTGTTTAAATCCCTGCTGTTTACGAAGAGCATCAGCCCCCAGGCCAGGAGTGCTGCCGTCAGGAGGAAGAGAGAGAAAGCAAACAAAAGTGATGCAGGCCTTCTGCTTAAAGTGTTTTTCATATGGAAAGCCACGTTCTCCGCCTGTGTTTCTGGCAGCTGCCCTGTCCGCTGGCTCCGTAAATGCAAAGTCTTCTGCTGGCACGCTGCCTGGCTGTTCCTAGCAGCCCGGCTCTTATTCATTGACTGGGTAGGATTACAGGAACTGGGGAAAATGCAGAAATAAGGCTGTATTTGTCACCAAACTGGTTTTGGCTTCTAATTTGTTTGCTGCCTTCCCACCTCCCAGGCTGGTGGCTGCTGGCCGGGCAGTGGCTTTCCTTCACACCGATGCTCTCCGGGGTTTACCCTTGGGCAGAGCCATGGCGTTTACGCAGCACTGGCAGGGCAACAGGGGAGTGTAAGCCAGGCTCACCCCAGAACTTTGCAGCATCAAGGGCTCAGATCCAGTCTCCTCTGCCCCGGCCAGTTTACTATAGCGTGATTTCTTGTTACTCTGGGCCAAGGTCCTGGGTCCCGAATGCTGCCGGCACCCAGCTCCGGGGTGGAAAGCAGCAGCAGCAGCAAGACCCAGCGGCTCGAAGAAGTGGCATCTCGGACAGCCAGCGTCACTTGCGTGCTCTCCCGTTCCCCTGGCCTGTTGCCGAGCTCTTTTCCTTTCTTCTGAAGCAGGGCTTGGTCAGAAGCATCAGCGTCGGGGTTTGTTGTGCACGGACAAGCTGGGAAATGGCCACACTGCCCACCCAGGACAAGATCTGCGGAGCTCGTGACCCTCCACCACGGAGGGTCAGACTCGTGCTCCCCCCACATACAGCTGCTCAACAACATAGGACTTAATCCTCCTAACCTGAACATCCCCCCTGTTGAGGTCTCTCCCTGGGGTCTTTTCCCCAGAGCGACCCAACAAGCTGACCCACCGGCAGCCATTGTCGTGGTGCTTGGAGGAGGGGCAGCCTGGGGGGCCATGCCGGCGTGCAGGGTCGCTCCCCCCCCTCAGAGGCCCTTCCCGGGTGCGGGAGGACACCCACGCACGGCAGCAGGACTCGGCACAGAAGCAACTCGGCCAAGCACACAGCTCGGCCAGGGATGTGTTAGTGCAGAGCAGAGCCAAGACAAGGCAGGATGGTGTTACTTCAGGACACGGTGCTGGCCTCCTCTGCTCCCTGGGAAGGGTGGGGTGGGTTTTTTTCCTTTTTTTCTCTCCTTTTTCCATCTTGGCCATTTGGAAGCACAGGGCAGAGCTGATCCCCACTCCCCTCCGCAAATGAGACCACCATTGTGATCAGCAGCACAGCCAGGACGAGGGCCAGAGGTCTCATGCAGAAGGTTTGCGCCAAGTGTCCCTCGAGCATGGGGTGTTTCTGGCTGCGTCTTTATTCCTGTGTGTTTATTATGGTGGGCTCTAAGCTCCTGCCTGCTCCAGTGCTGGGGTACCAGACGTGGCAATCCTGCCAGCACTCACGTCTGTGCTGCCGGTTGTTCTTTTGTACCTTGTTCGGCTACTTCGTTTAAATCTCCAGCTTCTGAAGTCAGGTCAAAAAGGGCAATTCCCAGCTTCCTTGATAAACAGAAGGCCGTGCTGCTTTTGGCTGCAGAAGCAGCCAGTCCCAGGGCTGCTGTAGGGTGCAGGTACCACTACAGTAGGACAAGCCATGGGCTACAGCTCTTCAGCGGTTAAGACACAGTCTCCTTGTGCAGGCAGAGTTTCAGTGGGAGCAGCACTCCCTTTTTTTGGTGCTTGCCGTGACAGCACTTTCAGCTAGTGCAAAAGGCTTTGGGGTAACTGTGTTGCCCTGGGGGTGGGAGTAGGGATGGGATGGGATGGGATGGGATGGGCGGAAGCCCCATTCATTTAAAGGTCTGGCCTGAAGATTGTTCTTAAAGCCTGCAAATCCTAGAAGCTGGCTTAACTGGGCACTTGAGGGTCTCTTAAAGAGACCTTGGAGTGGTCTTCTTAGCAGTCCCCAGGTCTCCTTCTGCCAGAGCTTTGGCAGTCAGGGCCAAGCCAGTCCACATGAGCCGGCTGAGGCTGGAGTACTCCAGCCCCTGGACCTGGTGCTCCGCATTTCGGAGCCACAGTTAGCCGGGTGTTAGCAGGAGCCTTCAGATGGGCTGAGGTCAGCACCCGCCCCCCCACCCCAGCTGCTCTGAAGCCTTCCTCCCACACAGGCATCCCGAGAAGCGCTGGCTGCACAGCTGATCTCCGCAGAGCCGGCCCAGGAGCGAGGCGCAGATGTGAGCAGCCTCTCCCCGCACCGGGCACCCTCGGCGGTCCAGGGGCCATGTTCCAAGATGTTGGTGGGGGTGACTTGGGATGATTTCTCAGCCCCAACTTTCTCCTCTCTGCATTGTCAAGTGCAATTCTGTGCTGTCCCCCGTTGCTCGTGAGAAGCTTCCTCCAGCCCCTGGGTTGGGCTGTGGCACGTCAGGAAGGTCCGTCAGTCCTGCGTGGCAGTGCCCAAGCGAAGGGGGAGCAGGGGCTGATGCAGTGGTGCTCCTAGGGAACAGCGCGATCTGGAAGCCCATGTCTTCAGCCATGGCAGGGAGGTGCAGGGGGTGTCGGCGAGGAAAGAAGTCTGGGACTGGAGCCGATGGGAGCTCTGCTTGTGTCTTCTCCAGGCTGCAAGGAACAGAAAAGGCCATTTTCTCACAACCTGGGGCTTCCCAGCCACTGCAGAGCTGCAGGGATAGTGCCGCTATAGCTGCAGCAATCAATGTCCTGGCAAAAGCAGGCAAGTGGCACAGGATTGTGTCTAAAACCAAAGAGCTCATCCAGGAGCAGCCTGTAGCATTATAGCAGTGAAGTGTCTTTGGTTTGTTGCAGCCTGACCTGTCCTTTGTGTGCAGGGTGCCGGGGAAGGGGGAGGCGTCGCACCCAAGCTCCTGTGTGCCCACGCCAGCATGGCACCTCCCAGTAACCCCGAGAGGCACCATCCCCTGTCACCCCGCGGCGCTGGGGACTGCTTTCCTACAGCAAAGGGCTCCTGGGCGGGGGGCAAACAGCCTGTGCAGAATTAACATCCCCCCACAGCCCCTTCCCTGCTGTCTGGCATTAATGGAGGATGTGCTGGGGGCTGGATTTGGATGGGGCAGAGGGGCTGGGGGGGTTCAGGCATCCTCAGTAGTTGGAGGGCTCCTAATGTTACCGAGGGGCGAGGAAGGAGCCAAGCGACCGTCTGGTGGGACCGCATCTCTCGGTGCCTGCGTTCCTAATACCAGGGCTCTTGCATACTTTCTCCAAGACCACAGCGGAGCTGCAAAGCACTTCCTTTTACCAGGATATTTATTACTAAATATATGAATCTGGGAGCCTGTGGAGCGTGAAATTAGGAACAAATGTAAAAAGGAGGTCTAGACAGGAATTGTTCTGCTTATGAGCCTCCACATGCTCTGCTTTCCTCCCCCTTTGCACACTGGAGAGTTTAATGCTTCCAGGTACGCAGCTTTAATCAGACAAGTATGTTATGGGAGGAAAAAAGAGCAAAATGCAAATGGTCTTGCTCTGGATGGAGCGGTGGCTGCGATGCCACGTCTGGCTGACCATGTCTGGACAGAAACCATGAAAACTGGCTCTGTGCGACCCTCACTAGCCCCCCCGGGGTAGGTGGCCATTTAATTAAGTGGCAAGGAAGCTGGGGAGCCCTCCCTGCCGGAGCCCTGCCTGCCACCTTTCACCTTGGGCTGGTAAGGAGCTTGCTGAGATGCTGATCCTCTCTGATGGGCACAGCGCCCATCCCTGAGAGGCCGTGGGGCTGGGTCCGGCCACCCCAGAGCCAGGTCTGTGCCTGCCCCTGCCCTCGGCTCCCTGGCGGCATGGTGATTGCAAACGGGAGCAGCAAAGGACCCACGTATGGGCATTTCCAGCCGGCTCTACCGAGCCGGTGCATGTGCCCACAGCACCCAGTGCAGCCCGAGGTCTGCAGCCAAGTGCCTTCATCCCTCTATAAACAGCAATCATCAGAGCTTCTAAATCACTAATGCATTTTTTGCAAACTCTTCCCCCTGATTGTGTTCCCTGCCCACCCCCCCCACCCCGCACCTCCTCAGAGAATTTTGCCCAAGGAATGAGGGCAGGATTTGGCCCGGCGCTTGCCCCGTGGCTGCACCGTGCTAGAAGGCATTCAGACATCATTATAAATTACCTTCCCTCCTACAGCGCTGCTCAGCAGCAACATAAAATGTGATACTGCTTTATCCATTCAGCACTTACCCAACTTTAGCAGGACATTAAGCGCCTGAAAATATGCCGCAGATTTATTTTCTTTGGAAGCGGGTTAAATCCCTGACAGATACGGTTGCTTTTCCTCGGGTGCTGAAGTAATTTGAGGCTGGGGTGGCTGGTTTTTTTGTTCGAACCTGATAGCGTGAGCTTTGTTAAAGTGCTTGTAGAGTAGGTGGTCAGGGTGTGATTTCTCTCTTAATTTATGTCGCTTCTCCTGTTCCCAGTGTGTCACCTGCGGCACTAAAGGGCTGCTGGAACTTTAGCTGCGGAGTGATGCTGGCGTTAGTGCCGCTGTCTGCATAGCTGCTAGCAGGTGTGTGCAGGCAGGTACGCACGCATCTCCCCGGCACCCTTCCCGTGGCAAAGAGCTTGGTCTTATTCTTCGTGGGCTGGAAGGAAATTCAAGCCCTCCCTTGAGCTCCCGGGGCAGGGGTGCTCAGAGCAAGACCCACGCTGGTGCTGCGGGTTGCGCACTGCGCACGGTGCACAGCATCTGCCTTGTGGGTGAGCCCAGCAGTGCCAGAAGCAGGGATCTTCCACCGCTACCAGTTCTGTCTCAGCACCCAGATTCCTCTAAGGGGCTCTCCAGGGAGAGAAGGGTACTGGTGGTACCCCAAAACGCAAGGATGGGCCCAAGCTGAGCCATGGTGTCTCTGTGATATGCAGCACACTGTGTCCCAGCCGGAGCATTTGCTGTGGTGGGAATGAACAGCTCGCCCCGAGGCTGTCAGAAGCATCATCCTGGGGTGCCCGCCCCCCCCCCCCGGCCCCCCCAGCACTGTGGCTTGGCTGTGGTGAAGGTGAGGAGCTTGGTGCCTCCTGCAGCAGGCAGACACGTCCCGTACCTCAGCTCGCTGCTCAGGGAGGGGAGAGTGCCTGTCCCTGCAGTCATTAAAGGCTCACTTCGCAGCTCCAGTTATGCCAAATTAAAATACCACATTGTTTTCATGGGGAAAATGGATTATAGGCTCAGGGAAAAATGCATACAGCTCAGAAATCCTTACTGCAAAGCTCCTTCTCCCATCACTGAAGCTGTCTGCCACCAGGCAGGAGCCACGGGGGTGCCCTGGGTGCTACAGGCACTGGGCAGAAGGTTTTCTTTCCCTTGGGTCTCCCCTTCTGCATGCAGAAGAGCCGGATGTGACCCCAGAGCTGCTGCTCACTAAAGCTCTCACCCACTGCATGAAGCTTGTTTTATCCCCCTGCACCTGCAGGGTGGCATTTAGGGGAGGGGGACGGGTACTCCCTGATGGCTTTCACAGGCGCCCAGTGCCAGCATCTGGCCTGATCCTGGCCATCGCCTCCCACAGAGCCCTCCTGGTTTCTAGCCCCCTGCAAACAGGGATGAGCTGAGGGCTTGGGGATCTGCAGCCCGGTGCATCGCCCAGTGCCAGCCTCGCTCCGACCCCCACTGCACCCCGTCACCCCCTGCGCTCGCTTTTGCAGGCTGTTAATGGAGAAGAGGGCGGATGACAGCCGGGACCGTGGTCATCACAGGTGGAATATTAGCAACTGTCATTTTGCTTTGTATCATTGCCGTCCTCTGCTACTGTAGGCTCCAGGTAAGGCTGGGCGGGGGGAACGTGGCCCCAAAGGGTGCTGCAGTGGGGAGGGGAGCCCGCGGGCAGCCCTCTGTCCCCTCCCTGCCGGTGCCCAGGGCTGGCATGCACGGAGCAGCCCCTCGGTGGCAGGGCGGGTGGTTTGGGATGCCAGCTAAGCCCCAGCCCTGCGGGGCCGTCCCGTTTCAGTACTACTGCTGCAAGAAGGATGAGTCCGAGGAGGACGAGGAGGAGCCCGACTTCGCCGTGCACTCCCACATCCCGCCGCTCCACTGCAACCGCAACGTAGTGCTGACCAACGGCCCGTCCCTCTACACCTCGTCCCCCTTCGGCAAGAAGCCGGCACCGAGCCGGCCCGGCTGCCCCGGCTGCACGCCGTACGAGCCCCCCACCTTCTTCCTGCAGGAGCCCCCCGAGGAGCTGCACAACGGGGGCGACCGGGTGAGCTACAAGACGGTGAGCCAGGAAGATCTCGATCTGCCGGTGAGCGTGGCCAACTTGCAGGCACTCAACCCCAACCGGCTCTCAGCCATGCGGGAAGCCTTCTCCCGCAGCCGCAGCATAAGCACCGATGTGTGAGGCGCTGGCTGCCCGCCCAGCCCGGAGCATCACATCGCACCTCGCCGCTGCCACTGAGGCTTTTAACAGCAGGGAGAACTTTTTGAAATTCATGGAAGAGTTTTGAAAAAGAAAAAAGAAAAAAAAAAGAATGTATTTCTACAGTCTGTAGGCAGAGATGTGCTAAATGGCAATATAAAGGGGTAGCAAAAAACCAAACCCAAAAGGGGAGCATGGGGGAGAACGGTTGCAGCTGGGACGCAAGGTTTTCTAGCGCTGCGTTGCATTTTCCTTTCTTTTATAAAGAGGATTTTGATATTGCACATCCTTTTATACAGAGTAAACGCCCCTCCTCGAGATTCAGCTGGAGCGCCGAGTGATGACAAGCAAGTAACGGGGCACACAGTTGGCTGCAAAATGGCTCATGCTGCAAGTCAGCAGGCATCCGCTGCCATGTCGGGGGGGCACGCTGCAGCCTCCTGCTCCTGGCCCTAGTGCACACACACACACCCACACACCCCCGCAGTCCTATAGCAAAGCAGAGCTGCTATTGCCCACCCTTGTGCCACCCCTCCTTGCACCTCTCCGTACTGCAGCTCTGCGCGTGTATGGGCATGTGTGTGTGCACAGCCCTGCCCTATTCCCAGGCCATCTCATTCCTCCAGTTGGTCATTTATTCCTGGGTGACAGGCGCGATCCCCTCAGGATCAGGATGGCTGGTGGGTGCATAGCCTGTCCCAGCCCCTGGAGCCCCCGGAGCTGCCCCTCCACCCCCTCAATGGAGCTGGGCTGGGGCAGGGGGTTGCAAACCCATTGCATTACCTGGCTATGGAAATAACACACAGCGCAATTTTGGATGGAGGAATACACCCGTAGCCACCTCCTCCGAATAATCAGCATCCTCGCTCCAAATAATGCCATATGTGACTTCTGATTGAGGGCTGGGCGGGCAAGAGCGTGACCATGTATGTGCCCACCCCCAACCCCCCCGCATGCACATTTTTACATGCATTTTTGGGTTTGGTTTTTTTTCTGTTTTAAAAAAAAAAAAAAAAAGCTATGACACATTCTCCCCATCCAGGAACGTGTCAAAACACTTTAGGTTTAGGTAAAACCACCTCTTTTGCATTTTTCGTCAAGCCATTTCCCACCGGCTCTGGCCCAGCTCCGCCAGCCGCCCTGGATGCGGCCAAGGCTGTGCTGGCAGAGCGGCAGGCATGGAGCTGGCTGCCCAGCACGTCCCTCTGCACTAAATGTGCTGCAAAGGAACCGTTTGGTTAATTCAGTGCTTTGGGAAGAGGAATCGCATGTTGCAGCAGTGCCTACGTGGGGACTCTTGTGCTCTGCTTTCTCCCGGCTGTCTCAGTTCCTCCCCTCCAGCCTTGCAATACTCACGGTTTGTCTGACAAAACGCCCTCTTTCTCCTGGATTGTGCATTATTCAGGTTAAAAGCATTGCGCCGGACGCGGGGATGGCTGGCGGAGGATGGACTGGCTGCAAAGAGACTCTCCTGGCCTCAGCGCTGTGCTCTGGGTCAGTTTTCTTTTTTAAAGATGGGACGGGAAGAAAAAGCCGTGGCTTCAGCCCCATCGGCTCACAGCCACGGTACGCCGCCCAGCTGGGTATTTGACTTTTAACCACGAGGGCTTTTAATTCCACAGGAAATCTTTTGAAGTACAAGTCAGTCTTTGCAATGGAGTTATCTTTGACTTTCTTGGGGGGTTCTGTTGGGGGGGGGGGGACACTGGGTTTGGTTTCATACATGTTTAATATTCTGGGCTTGGTCCCTGGGGCACCGCGTCCCGGGAGCGGGATGCTTCTGCTCCGAGGGGATGGCAGACGCTTGCTTGGGCCGGGCTCCTGTGTACAGTTCTCACCAGGGTTTGTTTCCATGCATTGAGCCCTCCTCTTTGCATTTCTCGTGACCGTACTTCTCCCGCCAGCCTTTCTTTCTTCCTTTTTTTCTTTTTTCCTTCCCGTGCAGCTTGGAAACTAAGCAAACGGTTGGCTTTCACTAACCTTCACCTGGTGATCTGTTGTACAGGACTTTGGGAATCATGGGGCGGGCGGGGGGAAGAAAAAAAAAATAAAAATAAATTACTTTGACATGGATTTCGAGGCCGAGCCTTTTGTCCCTGCATCTTCAAACACGGGGTACTGTTTGCAAAGCTTTCACATAGGTGCAGGAATTTCCCTGCTGCTGAGGCAAGCAATGCAGCAGTAAATCGGGGTACACACACGAGTATGGGGGATGCTAAGAAGCCTTTGGCCCAGCCTCGATGAGTCACGCCTGCAGAAACACGGAGCAATAATCCCCCCGGGAGCGTGGAAAGGCCCTTTTCTTGCTGGCGCCGTATCAAGCCTCTTTGCTTGCAAGCTCCCGCGAAGCTTCAGGGTTGCGGTTCCTAAAGCCACAGACATAACCCCGAAGGGCCCCAAACCCAGAGCAATGGTCCCAAAATCCCCAGCTCCCTCGCTGCCGGGACTTTTCCTTGCATCATTGTCCGAGCAGCTGTGATTGCCCCGACTTAGAGCTGCTCTGCTCCCACCAGGCACCGGCAAGTTCATAGCCCCGACTCCAGTGTTCCCAGCACACGGGGCAAACACCCACTACAAACTGGAGAATAAAACAAGATACCACCATAAATATGACAACTTTATTAAAATATACATATGAGTACAAATTAATGATTATATGGATAAAGTTCACTGTCTGTAAACAAATATATTAAAAAAGAGCACGTCTTTTTTGTGATATAAAGTGCAGTTATGTTTCCATATTATATACAATATGTCGGCATTACGGGGGGGAGGTGTAAGGACTATGGAACTAACATTTGATTATAAGATAAAATTCTCTGAAAAAGTATACACCTACATATTACAAAAAAAAGGGCTTGGGCTTGAGTTCATTTAGCAAAGGAAAATCCGCTTCCCACCACATTAAATGCAGCTAACGAGAGAGCGCAGGTCTCGGGGATAAATTAGGAGAGAGGCACTAACCCCCTTTGCAAAGGGAAACTTGCACTTCACGGAGTTCACCCCTTCTCCTCGTTCACCCAAGCTTGCACAGAGGAAAGAAACCAAAAGGACAAGACCTTGTGAAACACGTGCACGTGTCTGCAGTTCGGGGGAATCAAATATACACGACTTTATGTACAGCTCTGATAACGGGGGCTACCAATGTACAGTGGTAACGGCTTTGCAACCGAGCCGTGCCGGCACCCTTCCTCTGCACGGGAGAGGGACAAGGATAGTAGTTCTGCATCGATGGGGGGAAAAAAGAAAACCAAACCTTAACACCAGTCTGTGGGATGTTTAGCGCTTACTAAATGGTATTCGGAGCCCTTGCTAAGGGAGGCGCAGCCCAGGGTGCCGGGTGCTGCCGGGCACTAGGAGTGGGGTGCGCGGCAGGAGCGGCAGCAGGCTTTGCTGTAGTACCAGTGGCTGCACAGGTTGACTTTGATGGCCAAAGCGCAGTTGGTTCCTGCCTGGTCCTGGCAGCTGTCGTCTGGGGGAGAGAAGGCAAAAGGTACCGATACGGAAAAGAAAAAGAAAATAAACCACTGCAAGCTCATGAGCTCATTTTTCTCCCAGACACAGCCTGCCCTAAACACCACAGGCTGTGCAACAAATCACCCCAGCTGCAACTGCCACCTCCCCGATATCTGGCAGAGCATCCCCTGGAAAAGACCATGGAACTTCTCCATAAACATCATCGTCGGCCTATGCAAAGGTATCAGAAGGTTGGCCCGTTTCATCACACCTTGCCTGGCCTGGCAAGTCTTACTTGGTCCCAGCCCTAAAACTCAAGCTCTTCCCTGCGAAACAGAGCTGCCCAGGGACTGCTGGAGCCACCACGGGAGCCCGGCACTGAGCTGCCCCCAAGCCAACCGCCTCCCACGGCAGGGCACAGGGTCACCCCAACACACTCAGTTTCTGCCCCAAAAAGGCGATGTGAGAAAGGGAGCGGGAATCCAGCAGTGTTACAGCAGGAGTTTGGGGCAAGTGAGCTGCTGGAGAGAGGGAGGAGGGCAGAAACCACTACAACACTCTCCCAGCTCCCTTCAGAGCAGTATTTTGCTTCAACCCCATGGAATTCAGGTATGTATAGACATATGCCTTAAAATCCCTAGGATGCAGGAAAGCAGGCTGTTCCTAGGGCAGGCCCCTTGCTACAAGGGGATCACGAGGCACCTCGCCAGCACCGTGCCGCATCCCGGACCCTGCAGGAGAGGTCAGCTGAGGGCACCCAGCGGGTCCGAAGCCGAGCCAGGAGCCGGCCCCAAATCTGCTCCCATTTTCATGATTTTCTCCCACACTGTCCTTATTCCCAAATCCTATTAAAGAATTAGAACCGCGTGTTCACTAAAGATCACAGGGGCTTTGAGCCAGCAGACGAGTCAGATAACGAGATAGTTACAAATCCCGCAGGACATTTGGAGACCAAAAATCATTAAAATAATGGCACAGACGAAACTTCCTAAACATTAGCCGGAATCACACAGAAGCAACACCCGAGTCAGCTCTCCAAAGCTCCCTTTTATCTTAAGGTCAGACTACAGACCATGCTTCTTTTGAACTCTCCCCTTAATTTAACGGGGTTACCTCCAGCAATAGCCAGTGCACGGCACCCCATTACTTAGGCACAAAGGGAGAGCTGTCCCCTTTACATCCTCCCTGGGATGAGTACCAAACTGGGGGTCGGTGGAAGCCAAGATCCTGGTGCTGCTTGGGGGGGATCAGTGGAAAATCAATGCCGGAGGTGCTGCTGGCAGCGGGGCTCACCTGGAGGCTCCGTGGGGCAGGGCTGCAGGTCGCAGGTCTGTTTGCCCACCGGCTTCACCAGCGGGTCGCAGCCCCGGACGATGTCCTTCCCTTGGTAGCACTTTACATCCCGCATCCTCACGCCGATGCCACAGGTTTTCGTGCACTGGGGAACAGAGAGAGGGGGTGAGGTGAGACCCTGCTGTCACGGGGGTCTCTGCTAAGCCAGGATCCGCTACAAAAAGCTGTGCTTGCTGGAGATGTCAGGGAAGGGAGATGAACCCTTCCCCTGGCTGAATGTCATGTCTCAGCCCCGCACCACTGGCCTCTTGCTCCGTCTTTGCTGCCAGCACCGTCAGCCGCCTGCAGCAGCCTCCGCCCGGGGATGCGTGGATGAGCTCCCATTCCCCGGCGCTGCTGCGATCCTCCCTCCTCCCGCTGCCCTTCGCAAAGGGCCACGAACGAGCTGGCCCGGTCCGTACGCTGCTCCGTGGCACCAGGGTGGCTGCAGCCACGCCGAGGCCACGGGCCACCCCCCCCAACAGCACCCCAGGCGTGGGGCTGCGGAGTCAGCGCCTCTGCGCATCGTGCTGCGGGTTTGCAGAGCCGCTCCTGGGCCCAGCGCTCGCTGCCTGCTGCCCTTTGGATGCCTCGTCAGGCTGGGATTACAGCAGGGCTGCTTTGGCTAATTATAGGCTGCAATGACGGTTTGCAAGACTAAACAAAATGAGGCGCCTGGAGCATGGACGAGGAAGGCTGTGTTAGGGAGGGCTTGCAGGGAGCCGGCCGCAGCCCTTCACAGCTCCTCGCCCACGCTCGCTGGGCTCAGCCCCACGGCTGCCGAACCCCGTCCGCCTTTGCGGACCATGCAGGGTGCTGGGGCAAACTGTGCCCCCAACTCAGCATCCCCAGGGCAGCCATCCCGTGGGGGCTCCGTGTACACCCTCAGCCACATTCCCACCAGCGGCTGCAGGGAAAAAGAGGGAAAAAGAAAGAAGAAAAAAAAAAAAAAAGCCAAAGCTGACCCCAAACACCTCCTCTCATTCCTGTTCCCAGCTGTACCGTGGCAGGGCAGGCTCTCTGCCCCGAGCTGTCAGTGCAGCAAAAGGTCTCCCCAGGTGCTCCCTCGGGGGCTGTGTCTTGCAGTTTCACCCATCTCCTGAGGGTATTTTGCAGGCAGTGTGACCCTTGGTACGAGGGGACAGGGCACCACACACTCAGGGCAAGCGCATCTTGCAGGAAGGGCATTTCCCGCCCCCATCTCCCTCCCACGGATCCCCCGAGCTGCCCTCGGCTCCCTCCCCGCTCACCTCCGACCAGGGCGTCGTGTACCACTTGAAGCACGGCCGCTCAAAGCACGTCGTCTCCTCCACGGGCTTCTTGGCGACGTCGCAGTCAGCGGGGTTGCGGGTCTTGATCTTGCCGTTGACGATCTCCAGGCAGAGCACGATCCTCTTCTTCACGCCCCGGCCGCACGTGGTGTTGCACTGCAGGGGCACGAGCGGGGCCGGCTGAGACCCGCGGACCTCAGCCCAACCCCACTGCAGGGCATCCCTCCTCCATCACACCCCAAAACCAAGCCCCCACTCCAAGCGTTCCCCCTCCCCCCCAGCCCAGCGTGGGGCTGCACTTACCCGCTCCCAGTCCTGTGCCAGCCAGTGCGAGGGGCAGTTCTTGTCCCCGCAGGGATGGATGGCCAGCGGCTTCGTCTCCAGGTTGCACTGCGACTCCGGCACCACCCGCCCGTCGCTGGTTTTGCAGTACACGTGCCGGATCATCCTGCCCTGCCCGCAGCCGCCGCTGCACTGAAACCACACCGGGCACGGCGGGCGGTCAGCGGCGGGGAAGGCAGCACAGCTCCATCCCCGTCCCCATCCCCGCAGCGGGGGCAGAGACGCCTCCGTGGGGCTCAGCCGCCTCCCCAACCCCACCCTTCCCCAAATCACGAGGACGTTATTGGGTGTCAGCTTAAAACAGCTGCAGGGAAGCTCGGCGCATCCTTCCCCGGGCAGCCCCACCGCAGCCACCATATCCCACGGCCCCATCACGCCGGCGCTGAGCGAAACTCAGCATCTCTCGGGCCAGGCAGGAGGGGAAGCGCCACGAGCAGGGAACCCCGGCGGGGGGTGGTGGGGGCTCTCAAAGAGGTCAAGGCAAAGGGGACCAAGCAAGTGGCTTCAAATATTGCCCCCCCCCCCGCGATAAAACCAGAGAGATGTATGTATTGGTTTATTCAGTTAATTACAGGCAGAAGTTTAAGACATCCTTTTTATATAAGAAAATAAAGATAACCTGCCATGAAGATTTGGAGCTTCCCTATCGTTTGAGGTGAAACAATGACTACTTTAAAGAAAAAAAAAGAAAAAAGAAAAGCTTTTACAGATGAATGGCATATAACAGGTTGCGAAGGGTTCATGGACCTCCCCGGTTCTCTCGTATTATACTCAGGAGTCTCTCAGAACCTACGAGGATTCAAAACTATAAACAAGTATTTTGAAAAATATCAAACACATTCAGCCTGGATAGAAACTGTTGCTAATCAGACTATTAGAGATGGCAGAAAAATGTGTTTCTCCAACTAATTGCTAGCCCTAAATTATTTCTGATATTACTGGTTTTCATCCTTAATTTTGCAAAGAGCGTGCCGAAACTATGAAAAACAAGACAGACACCCAAATCCCTGGCAAAAGCCAATTCCACTCAATATCCACCGAAAGATATTTTTCCAAAAGTCTTTTTTACATAAATATTTCAAAACATTCTATTTAAAAGGCCTCCTTTAGTGGATATCACAAGTGTCAAATACAAATGAAAGCTGTCAGATGCAGCAAAGACAGCTATCAGATTTAATGCCAAGGCTGGCAAATAAGGGTGGGTTCTCAGGCGAGGCTCAAACACTACAATACCTTGGTCTATGCTACGGCCATCTAAGCCATTAATTTTGTGGCTTAAAGTAACTGCATCATGGGGGAATCAGTAGAAAAGTACTTCTCAAATCCAGTGTCTATCACATAAAAAAAATCACGCTCAGAAGAGTCTCAGTTAAGACCATTCAGCTTCAGCTATACATATACTGATCTTTTATATATAAAACTTTTTTTTTTTTGAGGACTTCCACTTGCAAAAAAATGTGACAGGACCAAGCCTTGGTTTGGTTTATGTTACCCAAACACCGCCTGTCAAATTGATCCAGAAAAACATTCTAAAGGTGAAGAATATGCTCACTCATGGCATGCTGCAATATGAAATACACTAGAATCAAATGCACAATTAGGAACGCTTTCTTACTTTCTCCCTCTTCTACTGCCTGAAAAACAACAGTGTAGCTGTGCAGTGTTTTGTGCCCTGTATTGTAGGTTATTAGAGAAGAGAAGAAAACTTTTTGCAACAGTACAAGTTCTCAGGATACCAAAGATCTGAAGCAGAAATGAAATCTGCCTGAACGGTGGCAGTCTTCAGAGAGGAAGGTAGGAAAACACCTACAAAGGACCGAGTCTACACATCTGTAAAAATGCTTCGCTACCAGCACTGCAAAGAAGTAACTTCTTACCCATGCAGTGTCATCTATGGCATTACAAACTTGATCTCAGCCAGGACAGCTGATGAAATCTGACAACTACATTAAGCAACTAAAAAAAGGAAACCAAAGGCTGATTTAAAATAACAAAAAACAGAACAATGTAAATCATTCTGCCAAAGTTGCCAACAAAACTGTTGTTTCTCAGCAATGTATGCACAACCATCAGAAGATGCAAATACCAGAACTTGGGAGGACAAGCAATATACATCAGAAAGGGCTGTATACACTTAAGACACTGTAGAACAGCTTTGCCTACTCTTACACGTTACAGTCCTAATGCTTAACAGAAACAGCAAGGAAATCCAGTGAGTAGAGAAGAGTAAAAGCTCTTGTCACTTCTCATTACTTTAGATCTTGTGGCTTGCGTGGGATGATTCTGGCTGAATTAATTTCAATCTTGAAAAAGAAATAATTCTATTCTTATGTTTGAAGACTTCTTGTAGCTGAGGCGTAAGCATTCCCAAACGATCTTTAAGTGGATGGTACAAAAAAAGCGTTATAAAATGAACTACCTGACAACAATTTTTCAACCTTCTAAGCTAGAATCTACAACGTGTTAAAGTGTCACACAAAGCCTCCAAAGAAATTCAAAGGTCAGAGAAGATACTCTGGGTGAGAGGAACAAGGAGGAAAAAAAAAAAATTGTCACATACTATTGTGCCTCTTCCTTTAATTTTTCGTCCAGATTTAGAGACCGATGGTTTCTGGTCAGTCAGAACTGGCGTAGCATCAAGAAGCTTCCTACACAAATTAATAAAACATGAGCTTACGTGGAAAAAAACCCAAAAAATTAACAAACTAATTTTAAGTTAATAATGCAAAATATTGATCTTATTCATTTGAGATGGCAGAACTAAGAATTCTGTGAATTCTCCAAGAAATAAAGACACACACAGTTCTGCAACGAAAGAAAAATCAACACATACTTGGTTTTAGCCAAATGTGTAGCCTGACCTCTCTACCTGTAAAGAAATGCTAACAATGAACTTGCAAAGTACTCTGTTGAAGTGGTACGTGGCTTTTCTAGAGAGGTTAACCTGTATTTGGTGGACAAATCATGAAGACAACACTGACAGTTTTAGAATCTCAGCAGTTACACAACTTCAATGTCTTAGCATAGGGAATGGTAATTCACGATAGCCCACAGGTTTTAAAGCCTTGTTTCTTTCCTAAGCAACAAGAGGTAATCCAGCACTCCTTTTTACAATTTGTGTAATATCCTCAAAAGCAGTAGTTACTAAGGCTTTGGAAACATGAGTAACATAATGTTTCAAGAAAAGGCTTACAGCAGACTACACCATTAACTGAAATTAAAAAAACCAAACTGATTTTAGAGATATCTGGCAATGTAATGTATTGGCTCATCTGAGTCCAAAACTAAAGAAATTTGATAGAAAAAGAACGTAACTGCAATTTAGCAGAGGTGCAAAACAAATTGAAAGTAACCATGAATTCCTTTGTATCAAAAGAAGAGTATTTTATCTTATTCTCAAAAATCACAGATGGGTCAAAATTCTGGTTGACTGATTTTGAACCAAAGTTTCTTCTTCAGTCTAAGACAGACGAGAAATCACCTCTCCCAATCCCAAGATTCCCTTGCAATCAAATCTTTGCTGTGGCTTACATTTCAAAATTTCTTCTGGAATTATTCGCTCATTTTTTTTGTATCATCTGTCATTGAGTTTAAGGTCATAACATGCACGATCCTTAAGGACCAACGGAACTAAAACTCATTAGATCTCACTGAAAAACCCTGACACAAGTTGTAAGGAATATTACAAAGAAAACTGTAAAAAGGACAATTAAATTACCTCATTTAGGAATTCTGACACTACAGCCATCATTTGCTATCAGTACTAGTAACAGCACGTTAGCGGGAAAATTTTATGCATAGTTTGCACCAAGTCAACATTAATAAGAAAGCTCATTGTTCCTTACGGTTCAGGTTCTGCACTGACAACAGGCACATCTCTTCTTAGTAAAAATCTGTTTTCAGGCACTGGGGGAATTTCTTCAGGACGTACCACAGGTTTGTCCCTCTTTGTGCTAACATCGACTGCTTTTTCTGTTATATCACTCTTGTCAGAGAGGCTGCTATGGGAAAAAATAAGTTGATAAATTAAAATTAACTGTCAACTGATAAACACCACTTTTTCAAAGTGAATTCCAAAACAAGTTCACATGACGCATCAAACTCTAAGATGGCTGAACAACCAAAACACGTTGCATTAACAACCCATTTTAGGCTAAAGGAAGGATGGTGCACTATTATTGGAAAGAAGGTTCAGTTCTCGCTTTACAGCGGATAATTTGCCATTTGTCATGAAGTATTTTTAAAATATAATCAAATACGTATCAAACATCTATTATTTGCCTAATGTCTCACTTTAACACAGGTATCCTGAGTCCCAAATGCTTTAACATGCAGAGACTCATTCATTTCAAAGTCGCTCTAGCTTCTATCTACAAAGACCTTAAAGTCTTTCATGGAAAAATCTACTCAACAAGCTCAGCTTTAGGGTTTGGTTTTTTTTTTGGTTGGTTTTGTTTGTTTATATAAACCAAGCATCAAAATCCAAACTTAAATGAAAGCATTTTCATATTCATTGCTTGAGTACTTCACGAAAACAAAGCAGAATTTCTCAGAAATTCTTAAATTTAAGAGACTAGTCACCATCTTTGGTTTGAGGTTCGCTTGCACCTTGGATCCTCTTTCTTCCTCTCTTCCTTTCTTCGTTTTCTTGATTGTTTGGTTTTAGCTCTTCTTTTACGCTTTCTTCTTCTGCTTCTTTCATTTTCAGCTTCACTTTCAGATGAAGTTTCTGAAGAGCTTGATGCACTAGAGGAGGAGTCTGAAGCTTCTGAGTCAGAACATACTTTCTTCTTCTTCTCCAGAGCTTAAAACAGATATTTTAAATTTACAGTGTATACACGTGCATGTGTGGAGTGTGTATATATACAGCACATAATACACAATTTTATAGATGTATAAATACACACATGTACTCCTTCAAGGAGCTCTAACTCTTTTCACAATGAGTTGCACTAAAGGACAATAATAGAAAGACATATGATTGTGTCTAGTCTAAATCTATACTAATAAAATGATACGAGTATTTTCCAGCAAAGATAGTTGTAAAAAAATTCCTTTGGTTGCTACAAAGCAAGCTGTAAGAATTGCCATGCACAACTTCTACCATGTAAGAAAACATATCACTGCAAAGCCAAAACATTTTTAAAGTAATACACAGTAAGTTCATAACTGAAGTTGAACATTAACTTGTGCCAAGCTAATATAGAAGAAAGGCTGAGGAATAAGTATAATTTTAAGAAGGAGAGTTCCCCCCCTTTTCTCCTTTGAAAATGTATTTTAGGTTGTAACACTGAATTCACACGTTTGGGTTAGAATAGAATACACAGATAAGCAAACACCATTTATACTAAAAAAAATATTTACTTTCTTTAGAAAATAATGCAGAGGTTACAAAACAAAGTTTAAGGAAGTTAGTCTCGGCCTCAGTTGTATATATTTCTAAAACTTTGTCATTCTCTCCTTTTTGCATCCTCATACTTTTACATTACCTATCCTCTTGACTCTCTCTAAAGGACATAAATAATCACATTATCCTTAAGGAAACTCAAAGGTGAAGCAGAAAATGCAAACTTGTAACACCCCACTACTTTACAGCAACTGTCCAAACATACTTTTAAGGTAATTCATTCCCTATGAATTCTCAGGGAAGTATGATGACTACATATACCGCATATACTAACATTACATGACCTTAAAATAAACCTTTGGAAACTGCACAAAATTCAACTTCAAGAAAAGCATATGTTTATGTCTCCATCTTTCAAACTCAGAAAAATAAGTTCTAATTACTTTTTGAGTATGTCACATTAACCTCAAACATTAATTACGGAGAACAGGAAGCAGGCACAGTTTTCCAAGGCACAAAGGTTTAGGTCAGAAAAACTTTTCCCATGCTTTCCTTTCCTCACCTACACCAAGATTTAAGTTTTAAAGGCTTGTAAGAATTAATAAAGAATCTAGAGGTTTAGCAGAATGATTTTTAGACACTGGCATAATTTTTATACTCTCTGAAAACAATGTCAACATTCAATTAACTTCAGGTATATGTATGCTTACCATCTTTTGCAGATTTTGTAACAAGCACCCCACAGTCAATAACTCGTACATCTGCATAGGGCCTACTTGCAGTATCAGTTTTCAGATTTTCTATTTGTTCTATTACTTCAAAACCAGAAATAACCAGTCCAAACACAACATGTACACTGGAGAAATAGAATATTTGGAAAGTACAGACATTTATATAAAGTCATTCTGAAATAAAAACATTCAGCTCTTAAAAGTGTATTATACCAAAAAATAAGATTTTTATAACATTTACAACAACGCTAAATTTTCACGCAACGTGAAACAGATGTCCACTCCAGTTCAATTTGAGAGACATGCTTGATGTTGTTCTATTCTCTCCTACATGGGCAGGGTAAACAGATCATCATTTCTAATCCACCCTCCTGTTTTTGAAATTTCATGCAATAGAGATATCAAAAGTCCATATATGAAGATGACAAAGAAGTGCAGTTTTCCCCAGAGAAGAAGCATTTATAGGTCTATACAAACTTAGCATACATATTCCCACAGGCATGCAGGGACAGTTATAATTACAGAATCCCCAGTTTTGTTCTATCATACCACATTTCCCTTTCCTTCTTCCATTTGCCCCATAACTTATATTTACAGGAACTAATATATTTTGGGGATAAAAACATGCCACAAAGAGTATTATCCAAATATATTAAACTTGACATTTCAACTCACTAATTTATGGACTGAGGGCAGTAACCAGTTTTAAAGAAATAATGTTAGGATTTCAGACCTTCCAAATTTTTGACCAGCTTTAGGAAGTAAGTTGCAACTTGAAATTTTTATAGAACCGTAACTTTTGTTTTCCTTCTTGTTCTATTGTTTAATCTTTCACAGAATTAATAATTTGTTTCCCCATTGTCGTCTACTTTCAATATAACGGGAAGACTTAGAACCTTCAAACTCTAGCCATCATTGGAGAAATGATAAAGAATTCTTACCCATCGAGATGAGGAGCAGGTTTTGTTGTTCTGTTTGACAAACAGCAAGATGATAAGATGGTAAAAAAATAAAAAAAACAGGGATTCAGATGAAGTAAAAGAGGAGAATGGCACAGAAAAAAAAAAAAAGAAGTGAAGGTAAGAAAAAAAAAATAGTGAAAAAATCCAGTTACATACATGGAATTAAAACTTTACAGATTATACACACAGGCTTTTTTAAACTTTTACATGAAATTTGTTTCAAGTTTAGCTAACTGTGCATACTTGAAAGTTGTACCAAATATCATTTTATGCATGCAATAAACAATTTTCACACAAGTGTCTTTAAAAACACATTCAAATATAACTCACATCTTTAATCACAGAGAAGATACAATTTGGCAATAAATATTGGGTAACTAATGGAATTTATGTTTCCGAAATTGTTAGGTTCTTACATTACAAGGTCATTTTAAAGTCAGTTTATTTAAAAAAAAAGAAGAGAGTTATCATATGTGATAGATACTTTGCTCCCCCCCACCCCACTTCTTTCTTACTCTCCATTTACTTGATTGGCCTCATGACTCAGAATACAAAGCAATACTTCTACCTTTAACCATCAAGACTATAGCACTTCAGCTCATAAGCTCGCAGGCTTCCCAAAAGCAACAGCAGCACAATGCAAGCAGACATTATATGCTACCCTACAGCTGACTTCTGTGATAAATGCAGACTTCCTCCCTATTTTTCAGCTTCCCACATTTAGCTGTTTCTAGCCTGAAGGAGAAATGCATTACATTTTGTACGCTATCCTAAAAGGTATTTGGAGTTACACCAAATTTCTGGGTTCACTTCAAATTGGAATATTCAAGGCTGTGCATATATAATTACTTGTTAAGATTCACCTTTTTGATGATATTGCTATGACCTGATATCTCTCTATATCCTCCACCAAAAAAGAAAGGGAATTACTTCTACAAGTAAGCCTGCATAATGTTGCACAGGGAACCTTGCTATGTAGACAAATTCAGTACGGAACGTTAGAACTTGCGTTAATTTTACATATTGGGGAAGAAAAAAAAAGAATAGAAGTCAAGATAATTTGCGTTTGAAGTTATTTGAAAACATTCTTCCTCTCTCCTCCCCAGACACTATTTTGCCTTTCTAGCCTTCCAACAAACTCCCCTCTCTCAAAATAAATAATCCATCACAGATGCTTTTTCTAAATTTACAGGAACACAGATGTGATACAACGAAGTCAGTTTTTCACTGCTATAATAAAATACTACTTTTTAAGCACATATCTTCACTTGAGTTTTGAACTATTAGCTCAAAAAACACTGCAGTGCTGGAACACATGCCAAAAGATGGAACTGTGAATCAGGAGTGTTTACACTCTTGATTTTTTTTTTTTTAAGCTCCAAATGCCAACCAGACCTTCTACTTCTTTAATACTGAATAATACAGAAAACTTCTTTGGTTTAACACAGGGAAAGAAATGCTATCAAGACGACATTTAATTTCTCAATAGTAGGGGGTGTTCTTTGTTTTTCCCTTGCTAGTACAGCATATTGCTACAAACAGAAAAAAAAGTCTTACAGCTTTTGAAGTTCTTTAACCAAAAGTTAACTGCATTAACAGCCTCCTGTTAAGTAAACAGTTTGTGCGGGTTTAATTATAAAGCTGATTTAAAGTAGTGAAAAAAATAGAAGTGGGTTACTTCAATGAAACCAATAATAAACAAGACTTGGATATTAGAATTAGCTAGAAACAGCAATAGGTTCAAACACACTTGACAAATGCTGTAGTAATGTGCTCCTGCCATGCTGCAGCAGCACTTGAAGACCAATTGAGCAAATTACCTACGCACGTACTTTCTTTAGACTAGTCCTCAATAAGCAAAGAAAGGAATAGTTGGTACATTAAAACCCGTGTACAGGTTTCTTTCATGACACTGGCAATTTGATACATAAAATGGATAGGATTTTTCTCATTTACTTGTTCATGAAGTGAAAACACAAGGAGAAGCATTATCCAAAAAGAAAACTTTTCAGATGCACGACAAGGAGTTAGGTGACTTAACAGACTTCCTATAGGAAGTAGAAACCCAGCTCCTCATTGTGCTTTTGAGAGTTTTCTCATCTCAATGTTAGGGTTGTAACATTACATTTATTCTGCAAGTGTGCACTTTAAAAGACCACTTCAAAGTTCCCTGCATATGTTCGGCCTTTCAGTCCTTGAATATTTGCTTTGGCTTCCAAACTTAATCAGGAGAAAACCTACTTACTGCCTTTGCACTATAGAAACCTAGTCATGATGAGTTCCTCCCCCAAAATAATGTTTTATTAAAACATTTCTATACAGAACTGTTGTAATTTAAAACATTCAAAATCTGACTTATAATATATACTATCATCCAAGTTATTTACAGAAGGACAAATACCTTTCTTCACTCAAGTCTGAAGTAAACTGGTTTAAGATACTGCTGAAGAGAAAAGCATCTTTTTGATAAAATCATGTTATCACCCCCCCCCCCCCCAAGAACCTCAGTCCTAGCAAAGGATTCAATGCACATAACAATATGATCAGAAAAACAAGAAAGATAAAAACAGAAAGAAGAAAAGGAAAGGACACAGCCTTAGAGGAATGAGACATTACCTTTGGAGCGCACGATGTAACACTGTTTCTGTAAATTTTACACAAAAATGGCAGAAATAAATTGTAATACAATTTCAGACAAAACTGAGTCTATGTTTTATTAAATACAAGTTTAAAATTAATATTAATCAAGTTGTATGCAGAACAAGGATGCCTAAAAGAGGGCTCTAAATTTTCTTTAGAATACAAGGCACTTTGAAAACTACAGTAAGTTCTCCTTAAAAACAAAAAAAGAAACCTATAGACATAACCTGCTTGCATACACTATTACAAAGATAAACGGTTAGAAAAGAGAATCCTCCCACTCCCCTCTGAGTGTCAATCCAGCAAAAGTGTTAGAACACATGCACAACTTTAAGCAGATGAATAACTGATTTCAATGGGTTTATTCACATGCTTGCAGTTACATAGGTGTTCAAATGCTCTACTGAATCCAGTCCTAAGTATATACTTCATAGGCTGGCACACCATAGCTTAAACATTTTGATTTACAAATGAAATGTGTTAAGTCAGTAAGTCTACAACTCCACATATTTCATAATTAGCGGACATCTTCCTTGTATTATGAAGCTTTTCTAAAACTAAGAAAAATGGGTGTTTTCTCTAATATATGCATTGCTATTAGACTGCTTGTGTTCAGAATTACAGAAAACCAAACACATGGCAGATGCAAAAAAGACAAAACATACACACCAGCTAACACCATACTTCTGCTCTAGTATAATACTGAACAGCAGCAATGTTTTAAAAATACATTATCAGTTGAGCTTATCCATATTTTCCCCCTCAAATAAACTATTCGTTTCTGATTGTGTCCCTGCATATTTGAGCGCAGAAGTGATTTGTTTGTTACGTATTACATATGAAAGCATCCTGTGAATACTTTCACATAGGCTGTGCTTTTACATAAACTTTTGATGAAGCCAATGGACCTGCTTGTGTGATAAGTGCACATATACCACTTTTGCTCAAAGATAATGCAACATCAGCCCCTTTCATCTGAAATTTTTAGATTTTTATATTACTATCAACTTTTCAATAATTAGCTCAAAGGTATTTCATCCACAGTAAAAAAAAAATAATTAACTGTTGATTAGAAAAATACCTGGTTTGGGACACCAAAACCACTTAGAAATGAACCACTTTTAATAACTTGGTAACACTCATAAATAATTTGTAAAATCAAAACAAGAGTCCTCAATTTGTTTTATTCTTCATTTAGCAGATCAAAGTGGTTTGTTCGTTTGAATTTAGTAACTAGGCATGGCACCACATGTTAAAAACATTTTTAAAATAAAAAAAGCTATTTAGTTTTGAGCAAGAAAGCAGAGCTTGAGAGATACATTAAACCAACAATACCCTCAATATGCAAAAAAATATCTAGCAGTAATAGCAAAACAGCCTCAAGTTTTAAATAGCTTTTGAACACAGAGGCAAGAACTCCAGGCATTTGAACTTCTAAGGAACACAAGCTAGGACTCCTCTTTAAGTTGTAATAAGGACGTATTCCTCAGTAAGCTATATGGCAAAATAATACGGCATTAAACTGATTATTACACAAAACTTTCCAATGACAACAAAGAGGTTGGTTACTTTTTTTTGCCTCCTATTGTTTTCTTGATGCTTCACTCTGCACAAGCACTTCTATTTTTCTAGTAAGTGTAGCTTGACAGATTTTATACGACAATGGAAGCAAAGTTAAGCCCATGCAAGCATTTGTGGGATCAGGAGTCTCATTAATTTTATAGTACTTTATATACTCATTTTCACAAGAGTTGCACTTATTTCATACTGCAACTCTCCTTACTAGCAGGTTGGGTATGGCCATATGCATGATGGAGTTGCTCTAAAGAGACAAGATACCGTTATCAGATCAGCTTGACTGAGAAGCAGAATACACTGCTGACGAAGAACATCACCCAACAAGTAATACAGCCATTGAGCCGGAACACCCAAGAACAGGCCGACTATCCCCCCCCAACTCTTAATCGGGGACCTAAAGACATTAGTTATATTTCTGCAATGCTCTAGATATGCTCCTCCAATTACTACTAATAACAACAACAACAATAATAATAATAATAATCTTTTAGGCAGCACTTCAAAACAGATATTTGAGCATATAGAAAAAGGAAGATGATTCTAGAGCAGTTCCTGTCAACCTCTACCCCCTTCTAAGGATTCCATATCTGAGTATCAACACAGACACAGGACAATTAAAAGATTAACATACTAAGGTGGTGTTTAGAACACCTGCTAAATAACTGATGGTTCTAAAAGTAGTTATTCACAGAAAAGGATCAAATTAAGTAGTGGTGCTATCTGAAAATACAAATAGCCGATTTATAACCTGGTGCCTTACAACTATCTTCAACACAAGTCCGCAATAAAATGCTACAACAGATCCATTTAGGTAAAATTGGGTGAAATTCCAGTATTTCACAAATCCAAACATTATAAAGGGATGGTCTCTGTATCCTTTCTGCTGGATTTCAACAAGATGCATTTCTTCAGACTAGGAAACGTTTTGGACATGTGTGAATAGACTTTGCCTATTTAAGGTATGTGTGCATGAAAAACATAATCCTTCCTTAGCTAAACATTCTCCCTTCAACTCAGCTGTTACTACTCAAGTAAAAAAAAAAAAAAAAAAAAAAAAAAAGTGGGGAAAACTAGACAACAAGCATTAAACAAAGAAATTCTGACGTTATATATATAAACACACATTTCTGACTCTTTATTCTACATCTTGCCAGTTTCTACAAGTGCTTTATGTTCATTCTTTTTACACTGGCCTCACTGGAGCTTCCTAACAGTACTTGCATTGTCTTCTCTATGCTCAGTTCTCTATTGTTGCTTATAAACGTTTCAAGCTCATTCATGCCAGAGAAATCCCTGATGAATCAAAGAAAGCTGATGATATTTTAGGACTGGTCAGATGCTTGTTTACATTAAGATTAGGCTGAAGCTTCTATCTAGAGTAGAACTGACCACTGTGGCTCAACTTCGAACGACTTTTAGGCCTTGCACGGAGCCTTGTTACGACCAGTTTGTTAGCGCAGTCTGCCAAAGAGATATTTGCTGCCTGACTACTTTCTGTAAAGACTAGTTATTCCAAATGACACTTCTCTCTGGTAAGCAGGGAAAGCACTTCTGATGAATAAGCAAAACTGTTATAGTCAGGATTCCTGCTATTATTTTAGCACTACTTAGGCAAATACTTATATAAAAGAAAATAACTTATTTGCACTCCTTATCTGCTACATTAGACTTGTATGATGGAGAAATACAGAGTTCTCATCCCTGAAGTTATCTATTAAAAAAAAAAAAAAATGCAGAGGTCTAAAGAAGTTCAGACGGAGATGAACTATTTCCCTTTCTATAAATCTAATGAATAAAATATGTTCAAACCATTAAAGAAACCTAAAGGCTGCCACTGAAGACTACCTTTCACACAATTTTCAGATTATACATTTGAAGAACATTTTTCCTAATGATAAGCTACTGAATAACTTGAGCATTCTTTTGAGTATAAGCAGCACATTTTACTTTCAGCTTAAAATATATCACTAAAGGAAGCAAATATTTTATTAAAGAAGAGCTGTATAGATGCACAGTACATTCCCTGAAGTAACCAGACAAATGTCACCAAGCAAGACTAACTGCTTTAATATATTGCATTTTAAAGTTAAGTCAGAAACTGCCTAGATAAAACCTTTAATAGTTGTTTCCTACTTTGAATCTTGAAATTCAAATTCTCCATGTTATAAAGCAGAAACCAAGTTCCACCATTAAAAAAATCCGTACAAAAAGACAGACTGTTGAACTATGCGTTTCACCATCCATCCTTGCCTATTCATAAACTGAGTTATCAAACATGAACCTGACCTTGCAGCTGACTGTATACATATATACAGGCCTTTACAAGCAGCCTCAGTAGCCTCTGTACAGATTCTGTAGTCATATGTACTCACTCCCAGGACTGGCTGCAGTACTGGAGGCCAAAGGTAGGATTTAGCTTAAATGCATAAACTTGAATATAGTAAAGGCATCCGGAAGTGAGGCAGGCACCTCAGCTGCTGGTCAGATCTAGGAAGAACGCTCAATTGCCAACATATAGGCATCTTGAGCTGCCCTACTGTATCCTGCCTGGCTTCCAGCTGCTGCTCCAGGAGTGCAGGGTGTCTTGCAGGTGCTACATCATATTTGCACTCCCTGTCTTCAAGTTCCCCATGGTGTCTCAAACAGCATTAGATGTCTGCATGAGGTAAAATGAAAAAAAGCTCTAGTCAAGACGGTCATAGAATCTAGAGCATTAGAGCATGCTTTAAAGACTTAAGACAGCAGCCCACCTAAACCTCATCACTTATACTGGGAGTTTAGTCCTGGGCTTGATTCTCTTGCCTGACGCTAGGGCAAGATGGTCCCATTTAAGACATTACAGGATATCCAAGAAATCTGCACGGGGCAGGCAGGTAAGATACAAGACCTCCAGAACATCCACATCCTTCTCTGCCAGCAGTGGGAGGCCAGGTAGGACCCTAAAACCAGCTTTAGATCCCTGCAGGCAGCTGAGGTGAATCTAGCTTACGTGGCAATGATTATATTTAGGTATCTTACTCTGCCTGAATTCCCACCAAGCTAACTTTCTCTTTACAGTGAATTTATGAAAAAAAACCAAACACCCCCCCCCCCCCCAGAATTTTTGAAGAAACCCACATTTTTCAAAATACTTCTGTATTTGATGAAAGTGCTCTTAAACACTGCTCACTTCATTGTCCCATGTAAATTATAATTTAGCATCCAACACAGCCTTAGGTTGTTTTGGTGTGTGGGGAGAGACAAGGTGTTTATGTCTGTTAAATCTAATTGAACAAATATGCTGAATCTACTAAGTATATGGCAAAGAAGATGACTTCTGAATCAAATGCAGGAGAGAAAAGAAACTTTAGAGCCCTCAAATGATAGCTTCTTGACTGATGTGACATCATTAAGTTTTCATGTATATTGTTCAGATAAGCTTAAAAATGGAAAACTATATAACAACAGTCACCAAGTAGTAAAAAGTAAACCCATGTCTTTCAGAGAGCTTATCAAACCACAGGGTTTTTTAATATAGCAATTGTTTTCCATATTAATGTGTACACATATCTGTTCAGATTTACTGTAAGGAAGCACAACATCTAAAACTTGGTTTGAATGTAACGGAAAACAAGCTTTTGACACTTATGATTCAGTAATTGTGAAATACTTCCTCTTAGGTTCCTATTCATTTTCCATTTTTAGGGCATTCTTTAGGAAGAGACCTAAAAATGTCTCTTATCTGAACTTTATCATATCATACTGAAGACCTTTTTCAGACAAAGAAAAAAAAGATTCTTGAGGACAATTTACTCCTTTACTGAAGACAGTGAAGCGCCATTCATTCTTATCCCCCAAGAAAGATGGCAAAGAAAATGTTTTTCTAGTTAAGTAACTACATTAAAATTTACTTTGGAAAACACCAGTGTTATTTCACAAAGTTCTTCTCAGCACAAGCCCAAAGTTATAATCCAGATCTTTCCAAATACAAACTGTTAAACAGTAACAAAAGGCAACTTTTAAAAGGGAATTAACAGGAGGAATAGTCACATAAAAATCAGGAAGTTTAAAAATAAAACTAAAACTGAAGCTAGACTACAACTACTTTAACCAGAACACCCTGACATATCAGACCTGAGTATTTATTGATGGTAGTCAAGCGTTTTCTACAATTTAACAGAATAGGCTACAGACCAGAATGGATTTTATTTTTTTTTAAGGTAATTAAGTAAAAATCTGATTATCAGCACATAATTTTACATAGCGTTGGTACCAAAGTAGTCGGTATATGCACAAGTAAACAGAACTATGCAGCAATAGAGAAGAAAAGCATGTCAGGAACAAACACTCCAAAATAAAAAAAAAAAAAAATTAAACCCCCCAAACAATAAACAAAATCCCAACTCATCCTCCTCCCCCCCCAAAACCCCAAAACTAAATCATAAATCATCATATTTTAAAGAGCACATGCAAAACCATACAAACTACCTCCAGACCTCACTCCCTTTTGCACACAAGGCTAAACATTTTAATTTGCAGATAATCTGTTAAGATTTGGTTGGTGCACACACAAAGCGAAAGAATCTATTTTCTGGACACTAGGAACTTATTGCATAAGCCATATTTTTAGGGTAAAAAGCAATAAACAAGGAACATCCATGGAGTACCAGCTTCTAACCCAAATGACACAAGCAAATTCTGATAACTAATGTTTCCTGTGATAACTTACACTGCAAGTACCCACTCAACCCTATTTAAAATAAGGCGGATAACATTGTTATAGATAATTTAGCAATACCATCTTTCTCATGAACAGCGCTTCTCTGTTTAAGAAAAGCTCAACTGTCATATTACATCTACTCACATGAAAAATTGGGAACCATTGGTATGTTTCCCTCGGTTTGCCATTGACAAAAGGAACGCTCTGTCATGTTTGAGAATAAAGTTTTCATCTGTTTGAAGAAAAAATATGTTTGTCAGATTTTCCCTGACAAGGAACGCACGTCTAATTTTCTTAGTAACTTATGGATGCTCTAAGGAGAAATTCTGCTGCTGCTGAAGAAACATGAACAGGTTGTAAAAAACAAAAATCAAGTTGAAACAAGCCTCTCAGAAGTTACAGTAGAAGCAGTTATGAGGCAGAAAGCATTCTGAAAAGTTTCATATATAGTGCAAACATTTCTAATGCAAATTTCTAATGAAAAAAATTTAAAGTCATTTTTAGTGTCTTCAATAAACATTAGATTCTCATAGATGTGGATTTAAATGCAGAATTTTCTGAGCAAGAGCAAGGTTGGAAGACTTAACAACATCCTAAACCAAGACTTAACATACATGATATTGTTATTTACAAAGCATGCACCTCAGGTAGAAAGATCTAGAGAAAAAGCCATTTCCCTGGTATGGCAAGTTAAAAGATAGCCACCTATCCATTCAAAACTGGAAGTCTCAAAACAAAGGGAAAAAACCCTAGATACCTGAATGAGAAACTAAAGAACATACTCTTTCTGCAACCTAAGTATAAAATCAATTAAGACCAAACTAAACATGCATTTTATATTCCAGTGGCTTAAAGAGGACTTCTGGTTGTACAGCATAATACAAAACCAGCTCTTCATTTTCAAAGCTAAAAATAATAACGGCTTTGTACACATAAATTACTTCTAAGATTACATATCAAAACACAATGCTGCATGTTTAGCACTCACCGGCTTTGGAAACAAACCCTAGTAACTTCTTAGCAAATGGATCTCTAATATTTTCTTTTGACTAAAGGCTGTTGGCTGACTCCAACATCAAACTATGTCCCTGTTTAAGACAAACTTAATGGCATGCACTTAACCACGCAGAGCTACTTGCAAAACATACAGAACCAGGAGTTGTTACATAAATACGTATAATGCCTTTATTAACACTTGAATACCACAGTAAATTACCTGGGTTTTTTTTGCAAGAAAGAATTGTATGTCTTTAAACGAATACTTTATAAACTCACCATTTTCCTTCCAATAATAGGTTTTAAAAAGAGGTAAAAGTACATTTATTTACAAATTCTTTGCAAGTAAAATAACTTGGGTAGCATATAAACAAAGTCAAACACTTTTAGAAACGAACACTAAGTATACAAACCTGGTAAGGAAGGGGAGAAAAGGGACATTAACAAAAGAAGAAATAACTGTTTAGAGCTGGAAATTATGCCTGTATTCTTTCTCAGAGTAAGTCATTAACCATCAGAAAGGTTAGACATAGAACTCTTCATTTCTCCAAGCAACACAGATACCCATCTACAAACGGACGTATCAGTTGTCTATATATTTACTAGGGAGGGTACAAGGGAACAGAGTTTGAATTTGTGTTACTGAGCTTTTGTCTCTTACCTTTTCATTTTGCAAAAGACCACATTCTCTATAAACAAAAGAATATGTTGACAGTTTTAGGCAGGAAGATAGGAGTTTATTCATGAATAAAGTTGCCTAACCTCCATGCTGAAAGTCATGTTTAACCAATAATGTTAGCCTTAATTAATTGTCAGTTAAAGTTAAATATTACAAAAAAAAATTATCTGAAAGTCATGCATATAAAAAGAATTCTCATGCAACATTAGTTTCATGCAAAAGGTGATCTATAAGTAGACCTGTTCTCATTAAGTAGCTTGGGAATCAAGACTTGTTTATCTCGGAACTGAACAAAGAATCTACAAAGACATATTTCCTCTTACCTTTAAAATAGCCACCATAAATAGATTCACCTCCTTTTCCATTACCTACGCATTAAGAAGCATGAATTAAACCTTTTGTTTCATTTATGAAAAAAGCTGTATGTAACATTCCACCAGTTCATAACAAACCAGGATACTCTGGCCAGTTACTAATATCTGAGCATAAGCTCCTTAATTAAAAGTCATAGCAATGCATTATCTTGTTGACACTCAAAATACTGAGAATGAAGACTGCACTAGTGCCTCTGAACACTGGGAAGTCTGAAGCAGGCGTCCAAAGGCTAATCCTCACTGGTATTTGATAAAGCTCCAGCAGACAGAAAAACAGCAGCAAGCAAAAAAAAAAAAAGATTACAACAGTAGGTATGACCAACAATCTTGCCTGGCTCAAAGCAGCTGACAGATGACTAGAATGGATGAGATAAGAAAGTAGCTAGCAGTTTTAAAGGCTTCCTTACTTCTACTTGACTCTCGAAACAAGGTTTTTCCTCACTGCACCCATTTTATCAGGTACAAGATTTCAAGATACCCATTTTGGTAAGGATAGGTATTTCAGGGAAGGACAACACACTAAAAACATTATGTTGTACACATACCGCAGGGAAGGAAACAAAGAAACTCCTGGAAAATGTCCTTTTAGAGGCTTATCCATTAAACACTTCTAGCTCGTTTACTCCTTTATTATTATTTTTAAACTTATTCAAGCAGTTATGTCCCTGTATCAATAGAGCATTACAAGTGTTGCCTCTACTGCAGATGCAAAAATGAAAAGCAGTTAAGATCCAGTTTGGATTTGAATTGCTTTAATAAGATGGGTGTTATCAACTCCAGCGAGGGTTTTTCTTCTTAACACATTTTTCTAAACAAATATTACTTCATTTGAAACATTTTAGAGCTTCAAAAATTAACAAAGAAATGGGTGATCTATGCTGTACTTCACAGCAAATGAAATATTTTTATGGCTTTGTAATACCTTCGCAATATTTTCTAAAGCTGCATTATAACCCCATAAGTTATAGCGTTTCTGTTCCATTTAAAACATTTCAGTTATAAAAGTGTATTTTACCTTCACTGAAGTCCCCACCCTGAATCATGAAGTTTTTAACCACACGATGGAATGTAGTGCCTTTGTAACACAGCTTCTTTCCAGTTGTTTTGCCAATTCCTTTTTCACCTGCAAAAAGGTTAAACAAAAAGAATCTACATATTGTCACTGAACAAATTCCAAAGGGTTTAACCTCCCTAGTGCTAATGGATATAAGAGAGCCATCAGAACAGCAAAACTATAAGATAACAGAGTCCTACCTGTTGCCTTTTTTCACTACCCATTAATAGCAGAAGGGATCCCTTCACAAGGGGACTCGCAAGCAAACTAGGTTTCTTCTTAAAAAAAAAAATTAAACATTTCCTCCCCTCCCAAGAAGGAATGTACTTACTAACAATCCACTCAGGACATTTTATAAGAAAACAAGAGTTTATGATAATGACAGGCTAACTATTTTCTGTGGTTATAGCTAAACTGCTATATTAGCTGAAGCTTACACCGGAGTCCTTTTCAAACCACTTACACATCTGGATGTGCCAGCTGAATCCCGGGACAAAAATCTGAGCTCAGAACAGACTTCAACTCAGTTGCAATGTGATCCACTCTTGGAAAAGTGAGATTGACCTAATCCAAGCATGTGTGTCACACCTTCACCAACCCATGTATGCTGCCAGGCCACTGCTTAATGCCAATCTGCCCAGCCTCACCATCTCGGTTTGAAACTTGCACAAAACAGAACCCCATTTCTGAAAAGACTGACAGAACAGAGGAACAAAATTGTGTATACAAGAACCATTCCAGGACGAACTGAATGAGAATCATAACAGGGGGCAGGAATCCCCCAACCCCTGAACTGGTACTAGGGCCATTCTTATACAGCAGCAGAAGCCAAGCCAAGCCAGGCCACACTACTTGTTAATCCTGTCCGAGCCCAAGATTTCCTAAGAAGTGGCACTCAGTGCACTCCTGGTGCAGCTGTAGTTCAAGCGTACTGGTGATTTTTGAGAAAGACATCCTAGAACCTCAAAAGCCTCATTAACGTTTCTTCCAAAATTCAGAAAAAGCCTGCACTGGGCATGTGGATGAGGGTACTACGACTGGCAGGGCAGAGGTCCTACATAGGTTCATGAGGGATTTATACCGGTTCAGTCAGGGAACATACAAGAGACACTGACTTTAGCTTCCTAGAAGAGTGGAGCTGGCAGAACATAGCAGTTAAGAATAACAGGTATATTGTACCCTGTGCAACAGCTAAAATCCCACATAAACCACACATGCGGGAGATAATCTGTAATGAGACAGGACAAATAACCCAACATTCAGTTTCATCCCACCACCACTTATGGAACAGGCATTTGACACCTGATCAGAGGACTTTTAATCAGTACATTCTGCACCACGTGGTACTCTCAGAAGTATAGGTGTACTTGTTACCCAGAACCAACACTCCTCTTTTGTGATCTATCGTTCCTCCACCCAAAATTAACTCCTGGCCAAACCACCCCAAGTTTGCCGTTCCAAACAGCCCATCGCTGCCAGGATGAGGGCAAAGAGCAGTTTGTGGCTCAAAACCCACTCATGGTTTATCGTACTTGTAAAAGCCATCACACACAGAAGAATTTATTTTCCATCACCCTGACTCTCCATACCCGTAACCCATGCCTCCTCTTACCCCATCTTTGTTTCCCACAGAAGCTATCCACGCAAAGCTATTTAGCACAACGCTGGACACATCCTCTTCTGCCCCCCAAAAACATGCCCTTCTTTGCTACAGCACTGAAAAACCCACATCAATCAATACCAAGGAGTCTCTGCCTACATTTTTGGTCATGTTTGTATTGAGTTTGTGCAGCTTCTGTGAGAAGCTGCTAGAAGGCTCCCCTGTGTACAATACAGCCAGTGCCAACTGGCTCCAAGACAGACCCGCCGTAGGCCAAGGCCAAGCCCATCAGCGACAGTGGTAGCATCTCTGGGATAACAGATTTGAGAAGGAAAAAAAAAAAAAAGTTGCTGGGGCTCAGAAACTGCAGCCAGAGAGAGAAGCAAGAACATGTGAGAGAAAAAACCCTGCAGACCCCCAGGTCAGTGACGAACGAGGGTGAGGACGTGCTCCAGGCACCGGAGCAGAGATTCCACTACAGCCCGTGGGGAAGACCCCGGTGAGGCAGGCTGTGCCCCTGCAGCCCAGGGAGGCCCACGCTGGAGCAGATCTCCC
>JAVKLA010000052.1:16117347-16140506 GCA_034782735.1 Sagittarius serpentarius | reverse complement strand
AAGGGGGGGGGGAAGAGGGAACAAAAAGGGGGGGGGGAAGAGGGAACAAAAAGGGGGGGGGGGAAGGAGCTGCCTGCAGGTCTGTCGGAGCTGGGAGCTGCCGAGGAGGATGAATCCAATCCCAGAACTCCCAGCACCGGAGACACAGGCAAGCCTGGAAGCGGGGCCAGCCGCAATGGGCCGTGGTGGCCGCGCGGCCGGCCACCCCAGGGTCTCACCGGTCCCCAGTCGGAGACGGTCCACTGCCGGTCGCAGGGTGGCCCCGTGCAGTTCTTCTCGGCCAGGGGCCGGGCGCTGGCATCGCACAGCTTCTCGTCCTCCGAGCAGCGGATGTCCCTTGTCACCACACTCCGCTCTCCGCACCGGGCTGCGCACTGCCGGGAGGGGATGGCGGGGGCACGGTGTCAGCAGGGGCTCCCGCTGCGGTAGGAACTGCTTTCTGGGCTTTTGGGGTTTTTTTTGGTTTCTTACATTTTTAACACGGAACCCTAGAAACACACACTGACAATGCTTGACTGTCTGTACAACAAGCTGTAGCAAAGCCACCCCTCTTCCCCAAAACGCCTCAACAGCTTAAGCAGTCAGGTTCAGGTGCAGGGGGGCTGTATCCTACCCGGGTGCTGTGCAAGCTCTCCGCCGGGGGATGCCAGATGCCAGAGGGTGAAAACCCAAGGCACCAAAAATGCCTGATCAGAGCTGAAAAGTTTTAGCTGTCACTTAGAGACGGGGTGAGATCTCTCTCACCTCCTTCCCAGGAACAGCCAGCTCCTTTCCACCTCTTTGGAGAATGTTTTCCCCAAACCACACAACTGAGATTTTTAAGCTGTGGATAAATTTGGCACCGTGCAGCCCAGTGACATTATTTAGAACTGGATTTGAGTTACTACAGTCTCACATACACACATTTGCTCCATGCATAACGTAAAGCAGGGAAAAGTGTCAACAGCACAGCACTCAGACACACCACGCTGATATGTTAATCCTCAGATCCCAGAAATGTGCTTTTTTTTTTATGCCTATTTCCCCAGCCAACTTGGCACCCTACTTCAGATGGGATCCAAATGAGATTAGCTTTGCTGCTGGCTAAGAACGAACTACTCCGGGACTGTCTCGAGCAATCTGTCCCTGACACATGCTGGAGGAGAATACAGATTTCTGTAAAATAAGACACTCTGGTTTGCTACGCCGGTCAAAATAACGTGCCAGCACGTGCACTGGGAGCTCCTCTCTACCCAGCTGGGAAAGTGAAAACATCCTGCAACACCGGGGAACGCACCAGCCCCTCCTTTGGCTCAAGGGAAACAACGCACCCCAGCTTGCAGAGGAAAGGAGGCATTTAAATTACAACCAAGAAGCGTTTTGGGAGCCGCCCAGGAGGAAGAGTCCAGTCCCTCATGGTGTAAATCGTGGGGCAGGTTCGCACCCGCGGACAGCTTGGCTCGGAGCTCAGTCTGCTCTGGCTTAGAAGGGGTCCGGGCTTGATTTGGGAGCAGGAACGACATTTGCTCCTCTGCAGAGAGTCAATGAGCGTGCGGGCTCCAGGGCACAAGTGCCACACTCCGTGCACAGCCGTCACCACCGCAGAGGGCTGGTGGTGGCACCCTGGGCAAGCTTGGAGACAGACACAGACCCGAAATCTCACTCTCCTCATGCATACCCACTTCCAGAAGACACTGAAGAGGCAGGGCTGTTCCCTAGCAATGCAGGGGGGCACAGTTATACCCCCGACGCGTTCTACACATTCGCTGCAAGCCGTGCTGGGTCCCCCTCCCTGCACCATGAGGGTCAATCCAGCACAACACCGGTGGCAGCCAGGGGACGGGCTCCCAAGCCACCCGAGCTCAGAGACCGGCCCAGCTCCCCGAGGAAGCGGCACTGGTTCGGTCACTTCCATGGGTTTATGTTTGCAAGCGACATGCTGGAGCACTGGCCGTGCCTGGAAATGAACTGAGGGGCACAAACCCTTTCACATGTTTTCCCAAGCAAACCGACGAGCTAAAGCAAGTGCGGCACTGCATCGCCCCAAACTATCTTCCAGCTGCTTCAGGGATCTGCTTAAGGTACAGCTAGAAAAAGGTTCAATTCTCCAGGTGGCGCAGTGAAACTGGAGAAGAGGAAGGGAAATTTATGGGAACTAACTCACGTGTGAGGTGGGATCTCCTCCCTGGCACCTTGCGGGTTGAAGAGGCTGCCAAGCAAGTAACGGTGGGAGGATCTCAGCTGTGGGCTCCTGCCCTATCTCAGTGGACAATGCCAGCACCTTATGTGCGGTCAAAGACCCTGTGAGTGACTGACGGCAGTGGGCTCCCCATCCTGGAGGGGACCCAGGGCTTCATTTTAGGGAGGGGGGGGGAATTACTCCTGCACGTTGGCCCAAATGCAACAACTGCAGCCAGTGTCCTAAAAGGCAGAGTCTCTGATGGCCACGGATGCGCTTCAGTCGGAAAAGGAACGGAGAAGTGCAGGCACGTGTGCTCGCCCTCAGCGCTGCCAGGCCAGCAGTCCCCGCGGACTTACCTCGGACCACTCCGACATCTCCCACTGGGGCCCGCAGGCTGGGTTCTTGCAGACCTTGCGCTCATCCGGCCGGGTGATGTCAGCGGACTCGCAGAGGTCGCTGTAGACGGAGCTGTCGAATCCCGGGGAGATCATCTTCCAGCAGCGGACGATACGGAACTGGTAGCCCTCCCCGCAGGTGCGGGAGCACTCGCTCCAGCTGCTCGTCTCCCACCTGTGGAGGCAAAATAGGCCATCGTGCCGGGCACGGCCGGACCGGGGCCGGAGCATCCCACTGGAAAACCCTGCCTGCTCTCGGCTGGAGGGAGATGGCTGCAATAGGAATGAGCTGTAGTCAGGCTGCCAGCGTGCGAGAGGTTTTCCCACGAGACGGGATGTATTATCGTAGGGTGGTTTCGCCCAGCAGACCCGAGGTCACGCCCGCAGCGGCGGATGCTGAGACCAGCTTGCCGAGAGGAAGGAGGCGTGGGCACGGCGAGGCACGGCCCGGTGCCCTCGCTGCCCGGTGTCTGTCGCTCCCAGGCTGCACGCTCCCCAGCCCAGACACCACGTCTGCCAGTACTTTTCTCCGCCATGCTTTTTGCCCACGTTTAACCTCTTTTTAACCTGATCAGCTAAAGTACGGAGAGGACACAACCATCCATCACCCTGCAAATCCCAGCAATAATGTCCCACAAAGCCGTCCGAGCCCCGGTGGGACAAACGTTCACGTACCACCATCAGTCTAACTGCTAACGTCATGCGATGGGCTGGAAGAGCCGGGATCTGCTCCGAGACATTGCCTGCCCCTTACCGTGCCCCGCCACTACTGTCCTGACGTCACAAGAGAGGAGCAGCTTGTAAACCAAGGGAAAAGACATAAAAAGCCAAGATTTTTACAGTACGTTAACATTATAGCACTTCTGAATTAAAGAATAAGCTAAAAATGTAAAAATCTAAATGGACCAGAATTCACAGCCACCCGCAGCTGCCTCTCTCTGAGCAGCAGAGCCGCGTCCCCCGGCTGTACGCCAGCCTCGCACTCCGCTTGGGGCTCCAGGCACAACAAGCAGCCATAGGGCGATGTCACACATTTAGAGGTACTACCTAAATTCAGAAGGGAGATGAAACCAAGGTCTTTCCCATCCAGATCAGGAAAAATTCCCTTCGCACCTTCTGCTGGAAAAGCGTTGCCAGCCCAAGCAGCACCCCATCTGCCTAAGTGCTAGCAAATGTGCTCGGCTGCCCCGTTTGAGCTCCCAGCAGCTCCTTGGTTTACCCACCGCCGAGCGGCAATCACCAGTAAATCACAGAGCAGCTCTTCTCTCTTACAGTGCAAGCCCGTGGAGCTGGAACAGCACAACTATAAGGAGGGGCAGCTTTATAAAAGACCAGTGGGATAATTTAAGCATGAAAAGAGCCCTAATGCTTGTGCTAAAAAATTACACAGCTAATGCAAATAGAGATTAAAGCCCCCATGGTGTCTACAGGGCAGCTATGTTCCCAGCAGCAGCACCATCCACCTCCCCACACTTTTCTTCCCTCAATTGCAGCCTGCCCTGGCTTTCAGCCTTAACGCGCAAGGTTCAACGAGATCTCACACGGCGGAGGGCACGTGCTTTCCTCCCCCGTCCTCCTTCGCAATTACCCGAGGTGAAAGCAAGCACTCTCCAGGGACCAGGTGCCATACCTGGTCCTTGCCGTCACTCTAGTCCTGCTTCGCACTGGTCACAAGCGACACCATTCCAGGGCGTGTACCAGCCAGCTTTACTTCTCCCTTTGCCCCGTCCCTGGGCTGACACCATCACAGTCCTCCTCTCTTTGACAGACATCAGTCTGTCCTGCCCATAACTGCTGTTACTTGCAAACCTTCCCACAAGCACACCACGTGTTACAAACCAGCAGCGGAGGTGCCCCGAGCCGTGGAGCCTGGCTCCAGACTACAGTCACGCTTTTCAGATACACAGCTGCGTCAGAAGGACAACCTTCCGAAGGACTTCCAGCACGGGTTCCCCTCTACACCAGCTCTTACCCCGATACAAGCAAACCTCAGTGACGTTTGGGACGCTGAAGGGGGCCGGATCCATGGCACAGTTTGCAAGCCCGGCCCCTCCACCCTATTCACACACATGTTGCTCCTCCCTGCGCTGGCCAGGGCAGGATACTGCCCGTATTGTAAGAAGCTGGACTTGACGGGAGCCCCGGGTGCAAACTCTGTCAGGATTTACAGAAGTTTTAACCTGGCAGCTTGAGCTAGAGCGCTCGGGAGGAAAGTCTTGCTGCATCCCAGTGCAGCCTGGGCAGATGCAACTTGGGGAAGAGGGACGGGGGTGCCATGGGCCATCCCTGCTGCCCTCCCACCAATTCCATGCCGACCCCCTCCCCCAAATACATCCACAGCAGAGAAAGTGTGGAGGCCCCCAGGAGCGCCCTGTCGAGGTGGTACCTTGGCTGGCACTCTCTCCCAGCACAGAACTCATGGATGGGCTCAGGACGGGTCATGGCATCACAGTACGTATCATCCACTTCGATCCCATCATAGCGAACACACATAGCATATGTGGACATCACTCCTAGTTTCAAAGAGAATACATACACACAACAGAGGACGCTTGGTGATTTTGACATCCAAACTCTTTTTTTTTTTTTTTTTTAGCTGCATTTTCCAAAACTTCCTCCCCATGGAAAGCAGCAAGCTGGACTTTCTGGCCCACAGGATGGATGCTGCCAGGAGGGGAGGACCACCGTGGCCACCCAGCCAACATGGGCAGCACGGCTGAGTTTGGCTGGCTCCGAAGGCGGGCATGGCCACCTGTGCCAGGGCTCGCCACCAAGATCAATATGTGACTAACACATTTTCATAGGAAACGCTCAGGGCAATGAGTCTGCTCAGCAGCTCCCTCCGCCTCACAGCCATCAGCTCCCACCCTGCTGGGCTCGTGGGTGGAGGCGACAGAAAACTGTCCCCAACCCGCTCCATCCACCCACTCTCTCTATACGCATTACACCCTGTTTGCGCCCAGGTGCCCCCCAGGTGCCCCCAGCACTCCGGGCCAAGGAAGGGCTCCCAGGGGCTCTGCAAGGAGGCACCTGCCCCTCCTGCTCCCCTGCCAAAAGCACGGGCAGCCAGTGTCGGCAGACCAAGACCTTTTCCCCCGCAGCCTGCCCTGCCAGAGTAAATGTTGTGAAGTCCATTCTGGGACCTGGCTGGGGACCAGGAGGCTGCTCTGGCTACAGGTAACAAGAATTGCAGCTCTCGGGAACATATGGTTTACATGAAACTAAAAAAAGATCTACAGCTCTTGACATGGTACTGCTTCTCTGCGGTATGTCATTAAGAAAAGGCAATGAGAAAAGAGAAATTTAAATAAAACCTCTCTCTGGTAGCTGCAAACTAGGGCAGAGCAGCCTGGCCCGGTCAAGGGGGAAATTTGTTCAGAGGGGATCAAAGGAGTCAAAAATGTCCCAGAACGCATGGCTGACGAGATCCTGGGGAAAGGGACGGCTTGCAAAGCTCCTGCTGCCGGCACACTGCGGGCATGTCTCTGCTGGACAATAACAAATGCTTAAAAAGTAAAATCCTTGCATTTGCTGTTTTAAGAGATGCCTCTCAGATTGCAATCTCCTCTCTCCCCCTTTTCTCCTTTTTTCTGATTCCAGAAGCACCGCAGGATCTGGATTATTTCGGGGCAGTACCAACGGGGAGCAGTGCAGGCGAGTGCATGACCCACACACATGCTTCATCACAAGTGAGGGGCTTGCAGGGGTCAGGACCCCCTACCCAAGGAGCAAAGGAGGAGAGAGAGGTCAGACAGCTTGGGAGGGGGGAGGGGGGGGGTACAAAAAGGGAGAATTTATGCAAAAAAAGAATACAGGCTCGGTTTTGATATCGCTGGCATCCACATCGCTGTTCCAGATTTACACCCTCACAGCCGAGACTGGGCTCCAGGGTAGAAGGAGTGGGAGAAACAAAACAAAATCAAAAGGCCAAGCGCTATTTTGTTTCCTGCCAGAGCTGAACAGTCTTCAAAATATCAATCTGTGGGGAAGCAGCTGAGCTTTTCAAAGCCCCCTTGACTGGTCAAAAAGGGGGGGAAGGAAGGAAAAACAAAACAAACAAAGAAAAAACCACCAAACTAACAAAACCCAAAACCGGAGGCAATATGCTGAGACTCAGCACAGGTTTGGGGATCCTGCTGAGCCCCAGCGCATCCCCGCTGGGCTGGGAAACAAAGGTGATGTTCAGAGCTCCCTGAAGGGAGCATGTTTTGCAGGATAATGAACCTGCCGGGCACCAATGCCCGGTCCCGGACGCGCCTGCGAGGTCGGTGGGCTTTGCAGGCTCTCAGCCCCCGGCTCCTCTCCCCACCTTTGCACCCAGGTGGAACAGATTTGGGGTCGTGCTAAACCAGCTCCAGAGATTGCGAGATCCCCTACACATCACCAGGTCCTTCCCATCCCTAACAGACATAAAAGTGACTCACACACCAGGTGATTTCAGCGGTTGTGCAGAATTTGGCTGCTTCTTATAACTACCTGTGGTACATGTAGAGCTGCAGGGTTCATGGGAGGAAAGCTTCCACCTGTACATGTCAGCAGCACTCACACCTTGGCCCTTTCTTAACAACTTCAATCTGTTTCTAGCAATAAGCAAACAAACAAAAAAAAAAAAACAAACAAAACAAAACAAAAAAAGGCATTTACAAGGCGAGCGGTGATAGGCCACGTCAGACACACACATCTGCCAGCAGGCTGCAGTTCGGTTGGGTTTGGGTTTGGGAGGGGATTTGCTTTGTTTGGCGGTTGGGTTTGGTTTTTCTGATTTTTTGGGGTTTGTTTGTTTGTTTTAATTGGTTTGTTTTGTTTCACAACATACCTGTCCTGAGCCCCAAGTAGAATCCCCAGCCCGGTTAGAGGCAGAGCTTCCACTGTCTAGAAATAGAGAGAATGGGATAAAAATACCCACAAGTAGAAACAGTTCAGAATTTAACAAAGTTTGCATTTTCTGCTCAAATACACCTGGCCCTCGGCATACAGTGACTAAAGGTGCAGTATCTCCTCCCCTGTGTCTCCAGGGCTGGGCACGCCAACTCGTGCTGCTCAACGCGGCAGAGCTTTCGGCTGCTCAAATCTCAGCAGCTCACTCCTTCCGAAAGCCAACACGTGGCACAGGAGTTTATAAGCTTGCTTCTCAAAGCACTCTTTGCTTTTAAACACCAAGGCATGCCATTTGCCTACCCGCTGCTTTTGCAAAACTCCTGTTTTGTTTTGGTTTATTTTGGTTTATTTTAGGTAGGTAATTTGCATCACTCATATCCATGCTGTGCTCAAACACGTAATGCCATCGGGAAAGGAGTAACGAAGTAAGCCTGGTGTACGAAAAAGCATTTGTCAAACCAAGAATAACAGCTTCTCCCAGTTCAGTGCATCCTACGTGCTGTGAGGTTGTAACACACCAGGGATACTGCACCTTTACAACAAAAGGCTTCAATTCTGTTCTCATACCTTTGTTCAAACCCTTGAAACAGCTACACTGAAATAGTGTACAAGGTTGTATCCTGACATCCAGTTGTCTCTGGCCTGGCGAGATATGCAGCTTGTATGATTTCTAGGCAGCAGAAGCTCTGAAATTGCCTTATTTAGTTGTTCATAAGAAAAAGTTCAGGTTCAGTCTATCAAATCAACCTTTAAAAGGACACTGTTGAGAATCCAGCCATTTCCTTTCAGACCCACCCTCCTTCCACCGCCAGCACTGAGCCTCCAGAAGGCTTAAAAACAACAATCTCATTTTCCCCTGTTGATTTTGCCTCTGTCAGTTTGGCAAATGGTCGCTTCCTGCGTTTGAGATGGAACTGAAATGAATGTGACTATTTTTTGCGGAAAAATAACAGCCTCGGCTCACTATAAATAGTGCGTTATCTTGCCAAAACAGCTCTGCCTGGGGACCCGCATCAGCCTCCGATCCCGGCTCAGCCCCGGCTGCCGTCGGTGTGCTGCCTGCTGCCCCCCAGCCAGGAGAGGGCTCACAAGATGACAGTTTTCAGTAAGATCCATTAAAACATCGTCAACATCTGCTTTTTGTACTTTAATTTGCCTGGAAAACAGGGCATTACCTAGATCCTCCAGTCTCTACCCTGCTCTCTGAGGCACCAAAGTAAACACCAAGTTATGCTGTGACCGGGACTCCCTCTCCCTTGCAAGGAGAGAACCATCTTCAAAATAAGCTTTATACCACATCTGAGGACAGAAAAATCTTTCAACAGTGTCCCTTTAATGTATGTGATCCTAAATAAAGAGCTGCTTCTGTGTGTAACGAGGTCACAGGGACAAGTTCTTTCCAGATAAATCAGACATTTGGTCATAGGGCAGCGTTTAGCTCTCTTACCATTCCAAGCAAAGACAAAACTGTCATTTTGTTCTCCTCTAAATGCCAACAGCAGCACATGGTCCCACAAAGCTGGTGGGCTTTTCTCTTTTCTTTTATTTTTCCTCTTTATTATAAAAGTCAAGTATTTTCTTCCCTGCCTGCACTTTTGCTTCTGCTTGTCAAGCAAGAAACAGCATGAAAAATTAGCACCAGCCCCTCACCCGTAGCTGACGTCTGGGCTGCCCATCTTCCCCAAACAGTCCCCGTAGCAGAAGAATAATCCTAACAAGTACACACGAACATCACAGATCAACATCCAGAGTCCCTGGGCTCACAGTTCTGTGTTTTATTTCAGCTTGTGTTTTTTAAGCAAAGGAGGGAAACTCATTGCTCCTGCTGCAGGATCAGCCCTGGCCACACACCACAGCATGGGCATGGGGTGAAGGACGAAGGGTGCCTGGACCCGCCCCGGCACGCCACAGAAAGGTTTTAACTGCTCCAGGAGACAAAAAGCAGCACTGCATCCCTACCGCACCAAAAGAGCCACCCACCCATCCCCATCCCAGCGGGGCTTGTTCCCAGGGAGGAAATATAATACACCATACTGGTGCAAGGTGCTCCTATAACTGGATAACTCCATCCGCATTAGGAACTACAACCGTTTAGACAGAAATAAAATGCCCCACCTCTAACCAACACTGTCCCACATGTACAGACTAGCTGGTTACAGTCTGCAAAGAGATGATCTTCCCTTGCTTGTTCATTGACGGGGAATGAAAATGAGCAAAAGGGCACCGTCCATCCCAAACTGAGCCTGGGAAGGATTTGGGAGGTCTCAAGTCCAAGCTCCTGCCCAGAAGCAGGCTGGCCCCAATAAGAGACTGGGTCCTACAGGGCCTCGCACAGTCCAGTCCTGCCCATCTCCAAGGATGGAGATCCCCCTCCTTGCCCCACGCACAGAGCAAAAGTTTTTCCCTTGTGCCCCATCGCCATTTCCTTCAATGCAGCTTCTGACTGTCCCCTCCACCTCCCTTCCTCCTGGAAGAATAAGTCCAATACTCTTCACTTGCCTCCTGCTCCAGCACCCTGCCCATGACACATCAAACCCAAAACCACGTCCCGCTGTCAATACGGGCTTTATCCTGCTGTGTTGGGTGCCAGCAGGAGCTTTAACCCTGGCCTCAGTGAGCTGAGCTGGGGCTCCTCATCCATCATTCCCACCCAGGAGATACAGATGAGTGATTAGCATTAAGATTGCAACTGGGCTTGAAGCAGTAAATAAAAAGTTGGGGGAAGCGATAAAGGCCTGGGCACAAGCAGGCTGTCCCAACACAGCCCCCTCTGTCCCATCCCCTGGAAGCGAGGATCGCCCGTCTCTGCAGTGGCAGCAGAGCAGCCGGTCCCTGAGCCTGCAAACATGCCCATCTCCCCCTCCTGCACAAGTGCCCACACGTGCGGATGCTCTAATTGTCGATGACATTATGGGACTTTCTGAGCTGCCGAGGAGGAGACCAATGCCTCCACGCAGTGGGTGAGGCCTCTTGAAATGAGGTGCAAGTTGTTTTGTTGCCTTCTTTCTTCCCCCCCTCTATTTCTTTTATAAAATTACATGCCTCCAAACAGCATGTTTCCCGCACCCCAGCTGCCACACATCTGCCTCCACTGGCCTTTCAACCCCCACCGCAGCCCTACAGCAAGGGACAGACCCAGCAAGGAGCTGAGACTCTCTCAGCCCAGGCTGTAGCTCCAGCTGTGCCTGGATACAGCCTTTTGGCTAGTGCAAAGCTTTTTTGGACATTAACGTTTAGATCTGAAAAGGTCGTATTTTATTCTAGAGAGAGTGGGGGGCAGGAAGAAGAGGGAACACTGTAGAACAAAACCAAGGGAAGAATGGGGGGGGGGGAAATGGCAAAGCCTTCCTCAAGGGCTGTAAATCCCTGCCCTGTGTCTTCAATACATGGGCAGCCAGGGATAGTGCAAGGAGCTTTTTGGCACCACAAAAAATTGCACTGGAGCCACTGACAGTCTGTTGCGATTGTCCTGTAATAGCCAAGCTGCTCTGAAGTTTAAAGCAGGTAAAGGCCCCCGTATTCCCAGGAGGTAGGAAAGCACTAGCCCCATTTAACAGCTACTAGGAGAGAGGTTTGGGGTACAGGGTGCCAGCTGAGGTCACCCAGGGAGTGTGATAGGGACCAGGGGAGCCCCAAGGGCAGGGCAGCCCCCTTCCTCGGCCCTGCAGCACGGTAAGGCAGGGGAGCTGACGGCACTGCCCTCGCCTGTCAGAGTGCTAACGAAATGCTTGCTTTGGCAGCTGAAGGCAAAATTTCTAAGCCAAGCCACAAGAAGAGATGACAGACTCAAGCCCTTGGCAATGTTTTAATGTTCTTATCATTAAGAAGTTTGTTGATACGTTTGGCTGCATGGACATTTTCTTTAGCATAAGTTTCTTTAGCATAAGCTAGCGTAAAGTTCTGGGTAAATACAGCTAACTATAACCAGAGAGCATCTGCTCAGTGCTTTACATCTCCTAAAGCTCAGCATCATAACCCGTGTTTTACTGGTGGTGAAGACTAGGAGAGAGAAGAGCCAAAGCGGCAGAGCCAGGAGGAGACCCGCGGGGGAGGCTTGGGTGCCATGGGCCCCGAACAAGCCGTGGGGGCGCACAGCAGGACCCTAACCCACAGCTGTGGGTCTGGGACCTGGATGACTCCCAAGGCCTTGATTTCAGCTCAGGTTCTCTGGGGAGTGCCCTAATGTGTGGCTATACACGAAGGAGGGCTAATTGCTGCTCTGCCGCAATGGTCCCATCCCAGTCCCTGCGTGCCCACACTGGAAACACGCTTCCATGGGCTGGGAGTAAAGGCTGCCACCCCGGACAGCCCCGGGGCACCTCGAAAGGCCCTGGACACAGACCTATGGACAAGCACTGGCCTGAGATTCCCTTTCACCCAGCCCATCCTTGCCTGGACAAACTCTGCTGCTAAAAATAGATTAAGCCTTTTTTTTTTTTACCTTCCTACTGCATTTTATAACACTACCGCTCCAAACCAGCCGTTAAAAGGAATGCTGAAGTGACAGTCCTAATACCAGTCAATGAGCTGCCACTGGAAAGCTTTTGATACTCTTGTCAAAGCAGTGACTAATTCCACTGCTTCGGCACCTGTCAAGGCAGCAAACCCACGCTATTTCTGCAGGCCCTCCAGAGGGGCTCCCGTGGTCCTGCTCTGCCTCTCCAGCAGCAGGTTGAGCGAGCCAGGCCAGGCCTGGGAGCATCTTCCTGCCAACACCAGTGAGGAGGGTCACGGGTGGCAGTCAACAGGGTGGGTAAAGAGGGGCCAGGACCAACTTCTGCTGCATCAGAACTCAGAGGAAGGGGCCTGGGGACGTCAAGAGAAGGCAAGAGAAGGCAGGACGTCAAGAGAAGGCAAAAGGAAGAGGCTCTGATAACAAGGTATGACAGGCAGAGAGCAATGCACAAGCTGACGGCCTTCAGCATGGACTTGCCAACATCCCCACTAAGGAAAGCAGCAAGTTTTCCTCTTGCTTAAATGCTCTCTTGACTTTCTGCTCCCAAACCTCTGGCCCTTCCTTCCAAATCAACCCCCAACGGAAACCTTTCACATACATCATCCTAGCCCCACTTACCTTCTGGCTTCCAAAGCAGATAGAAACCATGTAATGGGGTCTGCACTGAGTACAGGGCTATTATGAGTCAAGTATAGCAATAAGTAGGATTTACTATAATTAAAGACCTCTCTTACCTTGCTTTGTGGGTTCTGTTCCCTTGAGGGCTGGTCATGGTGACAGTGGCATTTGAAAATGGCGTCTCTGCAGATGTGTTGATGGCTTTGCTCAGCTCCATGTAAGTGCTATTAATGGTGTAGGTCACAACGCCATCAGTGTCCTCATAGTCAACATAGAGGCTGTCAATGTGTGACCCCACAGAGTTGATTGGGTCTCCCTGGGCAAAGATGCTGTTCATGGTCATGTTGAGCACCAGCTCCTTGGAGTCCGAGGTCTTGTCCAGCAGCTTGTCCGTGATGGCGTTCTCCAAAAGGAATTCCCTGGAGGTGAACCTGGGGTCGAAGTCTCTGTCGTCATGGTCTGTCTGGTAAGTAGACCTGGTTACGTTTGAATCTAGATTGGAGCCAACAGGGGGAAACAACTGTGACAACCACAAAATGCATTCAGGCTGGGAGGCGAAAGCAGCCCGGAGCAGCAGGGGCACGCCGGAGCCTGAGCAGCCACCTGGGAGGCTAGAGGCAGGAGTTGGGGTCCTTTGGGAAGGGTGTGCAGCTCTGTGGGCCTCATCCTGCTATCACGTGGCCAGAGGAGAGCTCAGCACCTGCCAGCACTGCCCCAAGCAATAGCAGAGGTCAGAAAGGAAGATGCCCTCCTGTCCCCAGAGCCCATGCAGCCATGCTGGGAAAGCACCCAAGGCAGTTTGGTGGTGGGATGCCCAAGGGACTGGAGTGGGAAGGAGGTTGCTGGGGTCTGTGGAGAGGGGGGAAGTGATGGAAGATGTTGTGACGGGGAGCTTTGTGCACCCAGGGCTCCCTCCTGTCCTTGGCATGAGGCAAAGCATGGCAGGGCACCAGCAGTGAGACCTTACCCATGGCCACCCCCCACCCACCAGAAACCAGAACCTGAAGGGCAAAGAGTATTTATGAGCAGAGATGTTTTAAAGAACTTTCCAAGGTTTCCAAAAAACAAACCAGCAGAATCACCAGAGGTAGAAACAGAGCGTTTCTCAACAAGAGCTCTGAGAAGCAGAACAGTGAGGCCCAAGTCTCCTCCTTACCTTGGGGTTGTTTGCCCTTCAGTTTTGGCTCACAGTCAATTGTTTCTGCTCTTTCATAGACCTCATTGGTTTCCTGACCTTTGCTCAAGTTTAAATCTTCCTCCGTGTCCTGCCTTCCAAACACCTGGTTCTCCAAGTCTATCCTTTCCCTGGAGATTTTCCCAAAATAGGTTGCATTGTGCTGGATAAAACCCAATGGCACATCTCCATCGAACTCTCTGCTTTCTTCACTATCTGACTCAGAGAAGGTGTAGTAGATGGGCTGCAGATTTTTTGAGTGTGGCTTCCTCAGGAGGGTGTATTCAAACGTGATGGATGGATTCTTGCCATTTTGATTCCAGACCTAGCAAACAAATTAAATTATTAGCGGATGCAGTGAATATATGGCATGCAAAGCTTGTGATTCATCTTGGACTTGACAGTTGGTGAGCATCTGCTTTGCTATTTCCAACCTGCTTTCCATCGCATTGCCAGCTTCTTACAACTGCAGCCCAGCACAATATTCCAAGGGTTGTTTGGCAGCACTGCCCTGGGGATTAGCCCCAGCTCAGGGACTGGGAGCTACAGGTCATGCTTCCTCCTCTGCCGCTGAGCGACCAGAGACCTGGGAGAGCCACTTCAGAACTTACTGACCATCACTTGCAAACCCATTTTTTGTGGCTTTATGAGGAGCGTGCACACATCCCTTCAGCTACTACATCCTCACTGGGGATGGGGACTCACAGCTGATGCACAACAACCTCTTACTGACCTAATGCTTTATAAGCACCCAAGCAACCACCCCTTCCTCTTCCAGAGGAGCCCAGGGCTACACGGAAGGTGGCAGAAGTTGGGCTCTGGCTGGCTGCCTAGAAGAAAATTAAGTGACTTTTCTTCATATGCCTGGTTTTAGATTGTTTGTTTTCAAGAAAGAGCTGGGGTTTAAGTTTTGTGCACTTGTCTAAGCTATCTGGCCCAATTTCTTATTTTTACTTTTCCTGCCAGGTAACTCAAATAAAAGTGCCAAGGAGTAGAAAAGAAATCCCCCCACAGTGCCTGAGGCATCTTCTCCCTGCAGAGAGCGGGGTTACCAAGCCCACGTTCGTTATTCACAGCCCTGCCTGCATCCGAGAGCGCTGAAGCAAATAAAATAGGTTCGTGCAAGGAGCTGGGCACAGCCACTGCTCCCACTCCTCTCCTCAAACTGCCTAAGCAAGCTGTGAAAACACGGCAGGACTCTGCTCCCCATGCCCACCCCTTCCTCAATCCTACATAGATTTTTTCCTTCCCCATCACGCCCAGCCTTGCAAACTTGAAAAGTTAAAGCTCACCATTATATTCAACCCTTGATTTGTCGGTCCTTGTGCAACAATATACTCTATGCCGGTCTCATAAACATCCATGGGCCTGCGGTACTTGAACACTGTGCCTGCAATGTTGAAGTTCTTTGGACTGTCAACTTTGTAGTTCCCATTGAAGAAATAGTACCCGGCTTCATCAGCCACAGCTTCAAATGAGAGAAAGATCAGTGCTACCACATGTAAGAGCAGAAGTATGCAATATTGCCGCTTGTTCATTCAGGGGATGAGATTATTCGTGTCACAGTAACAAAACGAGTGTTTCTCCTACATTACAATGCGTTTGTCACCTACTTCCAGCACATATCATGTAATTATGTGCCCAGAGTTCTGGGCCATGCACCCCTCCGCATTGCAAGCTCCTGGTACGCGGCTTACCCTAGTCCATGGCTCCTCTCACCCTTTTGGCACTAGCACAGCATGAACACTGAGCAATCACAGCTCTGCAGACAATAAGCAGACTTATGTCAGATGGCCAACAGCAGGAGGTGCCTCCTTAGGAGCACTAAGCTTATGCCACCTGACGCAGCAGTGGCCCAAGACAGGTCACCCAGAGCTAGCCCAGGAACTGTACTAAATCAAGCATTTTTCATTCAAGCCCTTCCTACACACGGCCACGAGCCTCCGAGGCAGCAGAGCACGATGGTAGCAAGAGTGCTTCTCCTGGGCAAGTCCAGATTTTTCCATACTCTTCCTGAGCAGCTCTGCCACCTCCATCGGGAGATGGACGGTGTGGCCACCAACACTTCAGCGAGGCAACACGTAGGTCACATCTCCTTGGTGCTGTTGTCACGGGGCCATTGCACATTCCCCAAGCGGGAGAAGAGCAAGGGGATCACAAGAGAGGTGAAGGCACCTGGCTATCTGTGATCCGGCACCAGTGTGTTTGTCACACCACACTGAAGCAGCAATAATATTGACCAACAGTTTCTGCATTAAAGCAAGCAAGTGTTGATATATACAGCCCAGGTGCTCAGACTGCAGAGAGGAGCAATGCACTGGCTTCGACAACGCGGTTGTGATTTACATTGCCTATGGATTTAGCTCACGTCTGCAATAAAGCTACGCTCAGCTTCGCATTGGAAAAAGCACTAGCTAGTATAAGCATGCATTCTACGGAAGTACTGAGAGGTTATACACACCCAGAACATCTGCAGATTTTTTCCGTTCCACTATCTGGATATCCCTTGCTCCAGCAGGAATGTGTGTTACCAGAGAATAGCCTATGGGAAACTACAGATTAATGAAAGGAACTTTGTAACAAATAATCTGAATGAAACACTCGGTAATCAATACTGCAACATATCAAGCAAACTGGCCTTGATCCAAAATTATTTTTAAGGAGTTGTGGATTAAAGAAAAAGATAACTTAACATTGATAACTGTTAGGCTGCAAACAGGACCTTCTAGATAATAGAAAAGAAAAATGTGTGAAGCACACATCCTGGTTTATGGTGGAAAATCATAGCCAAGGGCGGGGGGGAAGGATGCAATCCTTACATGTGCAAATATCACGTTTATCTAAACTTATCTAAAAGAAAAGACATCTGAAGACTGCTTTATTAGCTAGAGAAGCTGCCCTGTGGTTCAGTATTGACCCCTGTGCTAGCCAGTCTTCCCAAAACCCCAGCAAGAGATTACAACTTGTTTCTCCTCCGACTCCCCTTTGCTTAGCACTGGGAAAGCGATGGGACGAGTCCTCCTAAGGCCACTGAAGTTCCTGCAGCTTGTTCCATCTTAAACTGACCCTTTGAGAGCATTAATCATATTCCTGAGTTAGACTGCTATATTTAGGACAAGTGGGTTCTGTCGCTTTACATCACTACTTTTGAAAATCCCCGTGTTTCAAAATATCCTCACTTCCTGTTATTACAAGTCATTTATTTCTAGTCTTACTGGGTCATGAGAAAGATGACTAAAATAGATGCCAGCCTCTTGCATAACCCTTTTGCACCATTCAGCATCAGAGACCTCAGGCTTCTGACAAGCGCCATGCAAAGTTACCGGTTTTCTTTAAAGAAGGGTTTCTCTGCCCAAATTTACAAGTGGCATTAACACACAGAACACACGGGAAAAACAGAAGCAGGGCAGTTGGTAAGAGCTGAAAGCAATTTACCAAAAAATAAGCATATTCAAAAAAATAGCCCTCTGATACAAATAAAGCAAAAGGTCCCCAAAAGCCTTACCAAGATGAGAATTTCCTTTCCGGTAACTGCCGGTCACGTGAGTGCAGCTGCTCCCATCTCCTTGGCAAACTCCACATTTATCCAAGGTGTGGGTGGAAAAGAGAATGCCATCACATCCAATTGGCTAAAAAAAATGCACAAATAGAGTATTGAGGGTCAGGCAAATGTCGCACCCATTGTAATTTTCTGAATGCTACTAACAATATTTTTGCTATAATGTTTAACAACCTCACATTTTCCAGACACGCAAACCCCTCGGAAATCAGTGTATTTGCAGGATGTTCCATCCCGAGCCTGAACCATTAACTGTCTCTGACCATCCACAGTGGTGCAATGGAGGTCACAGGGCTTGCTAGAAATGTGAACATAGTCATCTAAGGGGAAAGGATATAAAGATATATTCAAAACAGCAGAAACACAATAACTTTCATCCTATCAATGTCAATGAATCTCTGCCAAGCTAAACAACAGCAGCAACAGCACAATTGCACAGCAGCCAGCAGTTCAGAAGCTACCATCTCTTGTGCTTCAGGCTAGACAGGAGATTGTACTTCTGACGGTGTGACAGCCCACTGCTGCAAACCTTTGCGCAGCCAGGCAGGCCTCTCTGCTGCCAGGAACGGATGCACCCGCTGATGCTAGCGGTATCGCTACCACCAGCCCAGGGGATGCACTGAGGCAGTAACAGCCGCTATTCTGTGCAAGGACTTGCAGTAGTGACGTATGTACAACATTACACAAAAACATATGCATGTTCACATATCAGCACTTAATACACGAGTTAAATTAACACAGATATACTGTTATAAATACATATACAAGCAAGACTATATTCAAAACCATAGCAGCTTAAAACGTAAGAACTTTTCTATAAACATTCACCCAAGTTGGACTCAATTCGCCCTTTGCTTTCTGCAGGCAACTGGCTGGCTGCATCCACTGACACAGTAGTCCCACATTTTATAACATCCACAGGAAGCAAATGACAAATTCATATTTGCATCAGAAACCCAATGCTAAGCGTTGAACTCCGCCAACTAGTGAGTGGTCATATACCCACTGGCCTGCATGCCCAAGCAAGACAGCATCAATGTCAAAACATTATTCTGCAAATCCCCCAGGAGCCACGTGAATGCCTGCTAAAAAACAAAACAATTCACTGTAACTATTCTGGTGAATCATCCTGAAGAGCAAATACGTTTAAAGAAACTGTCACCTTGCCATAGGAAAGGGAGAAAAGCAGCCAAGTAGCTAGAGCTAACCAGCCTGCCGTGGGCCAAGTTCTACCACGCTGACCCTGCCAAGAAGGCTGGTGAGACAGGGGCTTGTTTCACAAAAAAGGAGGCAACAAATACTTTCACGAAGCGTACCTGTTCTTAGGTATGTACAGAGACCCCGAAAATAAGGAAGTTGCATTAGGTCCCGTCTCTATTTTTAGAGACCCAAATGGCACTGTGACTCTGAAGAGCCAGCACTCAGGAGCCACCTTCTCCTCAGGAGAAGGGTCGCAGCTTCCCAATAGCTCTAAAAATTGGCCACGTTCTTTGTTTAACGCTTGATTTTGACAGGAGTTAGAGTGCCTAAAAATTAAATAAAATCTCAGTCTCCGACTCCCAAGTTATTTCTGCAGTTCTGCGTCGCTCAGCCTGGATGACCAAACCGACTGACTGCATCCCAGTGACATTTGACAGAGCACATGAAGGGTGTGGGAGCGAGCAAGCGTCACCGAAACGCAATGCAGCCAGTAACGGCCCCAGCTCAAAGGACACTTGTTCGGGTGAGCAGGGCTCTCCCTGCCAGCGCAGTCCATCACCCCATGCTCTTGCATCCTCCTCCAGCCTTTCAGCTCCCTGATCCTCAGGAGCTGTGACCAACACAGGCTACAGCCATAAATTCATGTTATTTGTAAGCTACCCTGCAGCTGCAAAACACACCTCTGAACTTGGGAGACAGCTGATTGTGTCTCTGAAAAATCACTTTAAAAGAGCAGAGGAAGAGCCTTCCTGCAGGCTATAGCATCATAACTATCAAAATATTTTGGCTAAGCATTATGAAACACACAAAGAATGTCTTGTTACCAGGATATAAAGGTTTCCATTGATACGTTCTGCCATTATACACATGGGAGTTAAATGATGAACACTGCTCCTCTCGAAAGCTCCTTCCGTTCGCAGGGCACTCCTAGAATAGGATACATTAACATCCTGATGAAAACAAAATGCGGGAAAGGTTTCTGGCACATCTCGACCGGCTGCAAGGAGCGTTTCCATTGCCTGCCCCATCCAGAGCCACATCCTCCTCCTCCTCCCACTGCAGGGACAGCCAGGGAAAACTCCCCGGGAGATGGTGCAAGAACCACCCACTGGGTTTTATGGGCCCCAGCGCAGGCAAAAGGCCCAAAGCCCCGACATGATGGTAATGGACACCAAAGAAGAGAACTCCAGTAGCTTGGAGAGGCAACGGGGCGACAGCTACAGACAAACGGCAGCCCCTCTCCGAGGGGCCCAGGAATGCCATCGCACGAAGCAAACGTGACTTTCGACAGTGAGAAAAAGGATATCCTTACTTGTACTTTGCAGAGCTGGTATCTTTTGGATGTCCCAGTGCAAGTTTTATTAGCCAGCCCACTCACTGACTTTCTTCTGAATAAAGAAATGATGGTTAGACAGGGGTCAGAAACCCTTCTTTTCCCCTTTTTAAAATGTATTTGTCCCCTACTTCTGTACAGCCAGTCTCCACGTAGCAGAGCCACACAGAGATCTATCACAGTCTCACTGGAGTTGATAGCAACGGTCTCTCCAGCTTTGTTACCTGCAGCATCAACTACTCTCACTACAGCGTCCTAAGAGGTGTCATGGGCACAAGGGCCTGGGGACAGGGTTTGCAAGGTGCCTTCTGGCAACCACGCAGCCCAGAGAGGGCAGAGCCACGCACAGAACAGCCAGGATCAGCGGGTCCCCAACCAACCCTGCACCACAGCGTCCTCGCTGCTGTGCCCAGAAGCCTTGAGAAGGGGCTTACGCTACGTCTGCTGCCCATCTGCACTAATCCCAGCAGGAGAAACCTCAGGGCCAGCACAGGGGTAGCTTGGCTGGTCCTCCTGGCAGGGATGCCCAGGGCACAGCATCCTCAAGGCAGCACGCTCAGGGACACACTTACCTTCTGCACGAGCAGGGTTTGCCAGACAACACCTTTTCACCAGTGCTTATCTACTGAGCGATGACCTTCTGGGATCAAGTCTACCTCCAGCAAGCTGGAGCTGCCCCCACCCTGGCAGGCGGGCGCCGTACCTCTGCCGCAGGCAGTGCCTCTCCTGGGACTTGACGCCTCCCCCGCAGGTCCTGGTGCACGCCGTCCACTTGGTCCACTCACCCCACCAGTACGCGGTGACGTCTGCCCCTTCCTCCAGGCTGTTGGAGGTCTGCGTCAGGTCCTGCTCGAAGCGCCAGGCAGGTGGGGGAGAGAAGCAGCAGTCAGCATCCACACCGCAGAGCCGGCACGGGCGGACTGAGAGCATCCCCCACCCAGCCTGCCCTGAGCGAACAGAGCATTTCCTTCTCCATCCGAGGTCAAGTCTGAGATTTCCATCTTGCAAGAAACCCTGCATTTTTCCAATTGTGTTTTCATTACAAATTGGAATGAAATGGCAATATTTGGGATTCCTCAGGAAAGGAAGTGTTCATTGTTTCACTCAGTTGGCAAAACCGAGCTCCCAAACAACCCTAAACCCTCCAAGTCTTTCGGTGCTCTCTGACTCTTGCTCCACAGTGAACTCAGGGAGCTGAAGAGCCATTTGCAGCCAAATGCTTCACTGAAAGCTTAAGCAAACCCTTGCAAAATCATTCTGCAGGGAGAGAGCATGCCAGTGGATGCTAGCAGGCTGGAGGAGCCCATGCGCTCTCTCTGCAAGTACAGGTTTGTCACTTCAGGAGGGTCCTCGACACCCCCACCCCTCAGCCACTGCAGGCAGCAGTGTGACCGTGCCTCAGAGGGCAAGGGAGCTGCTCCACCGGCAGCGTCACCACCACATGCCTGCACTCGGTAAAGCGTTCACACCCCTTCGCAAGGGGCACAGAACCCCCTGGGGGGGCCCCAGCTATTGCCCACTGCAGGGGGCGGGATGCATTTTTCCATCCAGAATCACCTGCTGGTTAGGGCAGTTCTATTAATTCTGTGTTTACTGGGAAAGGGATAACAACATTCCATGCAAAGTAAGTGAAAGCTCCAGCCACTGCAGGGACCGAGGAAGTGGTGCTCACCCAAGCGCAGGGCATGGCCTTTCAGAGCCCTGGAAATGATCTGTGCATGCTCTTAGCCACAGAAGGTACAACTTAGGTTAAGCCGAGACCAAACAGCTAAGCCAAGTCGTACATCCTCACACTTGCTGGAGACCTGACGCCTGCACAGACCAGTCCTGCAAGTCCCAGGAGTTACCCAACCCAGACACCACACCATTTTAAAGCCCAGAGACCCCCCAGCAAGGCAACACGCTTACCTGAGCTATCACAAAGACAACGTTGCCCACGAGGAGAAGGGCCAGGGTGCCTTTCAGCTGGGATCGCACACTGATGGAGATGCTGCTCCACCTCCACTTAGGTATCTTCATCCTAGAAGGCAACCAAATACCGCACTGAGCAAAATCCCATCCAGCCCCACCGCCCTTCAAGAGCAGGGGCTGCTTTGCAGCCTGGGTTATACAGCACGTGTCTTCTTCAGCATTCCTGGTCAGCTAAGTGACACCAACCACGAGTGACTGCAAGGGCTCGATCCTGAGGTTACATTTAATTAGTAGAAGCATTAAGACAGTACAGGCTCACATCCCATCTTGGTTGCTGTCTTCCAAACCACAACTTTGCACTGGTTCCCAGTGGCTGCACCTGATACCACCAGTGTGAGCTGAGGCTCCAAGTCTGCCTTGGACGCGAGCATGGCTTACACTAAAGCAAGCATTGCACGAGCGGCAGTGAGTAACAAGGAATGTCCCTGGATGTACAAAAGCAGTGCACTCAAATATCCCCATTTACAGAACTGCTCCTAGAAGAATAGGATGAAAGGCTTCATAAACAAAAAATGCAATTAACAGCCATTATTTTTCCTTTTTTCCCCTTTGTTCCACTCTAATTCCCATCGATTCCCAGGGAAGAAGCCTGTTCTTACAGAAAAGAAACCACCCACAATTAAAGAGCAGAAATGAAGTATCCCAAGTGTCAGCCTTTCATCTCCTTCTCCATCTGCCTCATGAAAGGGAGTAACCCAGAATGGCATTTTCTTAAGTAAAACCCAGCTCAAAACCACAATACATTTTATTGTGAACCTCACTGCAAGAGCCAGAAAGGAGCAGGTTTCAGGAAATCATGCTTCCAGGCAATCAAAGCAGCTCAAGTCTGTAAGAAAAAGAAAAAAAAAAAAATATTCTTCCCTAAGCTAATTTCCCTTGAAAAGTAACTAGACAGTATCTTTGGGAAGGAGGGAGGTGGGAGAGGTGCTGCTCCTGGGGAGAGGGGGCAGGACTGCAGACCTGCAACGTAAAGAGCTTCTTTCCTACCCCTTTTTCTTCTTGCAAGGGCTTTCGCAGCAGTTTTGGAAACGCAGAATTGCCGGCAATGCCTGCACGGCTTTGGTATCTGGCTTAGAGAAATTACCAGAGGGCTTCCAGGTCCCCAACTCCGCTCTGCGATCGCCCCAGGGTAGCGGTCCAGCATGCAAAAGACACTTTCCAAGAGGCAGATCCATTGATTAATGGAAGCCCAGAGCGCTTGGCTGGGGATCCCGGGGACAGGTGGCTGAGACTTGCCTTACACTTGGTTTTCATTAAGGCTTCCAGACACTTCTGACTCAAAGCCAGTAACAGAGCTCGCTCCGAGTTTATCCTAGAGTCGGTCAGAGCTGCATGTTTAAATAGAAGACAAATTACAGCAGGGGGGGAGGGATGTCGCCGGCAAGCATCGCGGAGCCGGTACCGGCGGGAGCCC
>JAVKLA010000052.1:16086208-16106986 GCA_034782735.1 Sagittarius serpentarius | reverse complement strand
GGGGAAGCCAGACATCTACGATTTCATTTTGCACCGGTTTTGTGTCTGCTCCACCTCCCCGAGAAGTCAATAGGAAAATTGGCATGTGTTTCAACGGGAGGTGGAACAGGTCCTCGCCGAAGGGATTGAAGAGGCAAAATATCCGTGCGTGGGGAAGGGAAGGAAGGGAAGGCAGCTGCCAGCATGGTCGGGGGGGTAGGAAGGGCAGCAGCTGCTGCTGTTGCCTTTCTTGTAGCATCCCACTCCTCCTCCCCCCGGAGACCTCGTCAGAGCAGTGAAAGCATATGTCCATCGCAGACAAGTGCTGCGACGCCGGCCAGAAACACGCTCTTTGTCTTCCACCCTTTCTTCCCCCTGTCTCCAGACTCCCCGAACCCAATCTCAAACACAGAAAAGAATTACAGCCATGGAGCAATCTTTTCTAGAAACTGCAGCAAGCCAAAGGACTTGCAGCAATTCCCATTATAAATAATATCAGCATCCCTGCTGGGCCATGACAGCCAGGATTGTTCCAAGGGCGTCCTGCCAAGCAGTGAAGGGACTTCTTCAGAAACAGCAAAGCACGCGGGTGCTACCACTAGAAAACTTGCAGGGCTGAGTGCTCGGAGGAAAAGGCGAGTGCCAGGCAAACACTGGGAGCATTCCTCTGATTGCACTGGAAAATTTCTCTTGGCTTGGCTTGCATTTATGTTGCATGACAATGGTTTTTTTGCAAATAACCTAATCAATGAGCGAATGGGCAGGAACCAGCGGCTTTTAAGGGAACGCACTAATGAGTGAATTCCCCAGTATTCAGAGTCTGGCCATATAAACCCTATTTAGCCTGGACAGTGACCTGGCATCTATACACATTTCATCAGGACAGTCATTTTGAATTGTTTTACAAGAATCTTTCGCAATTAGAACCATAACCCCAGAGTCCTCCTTCTGCTGGAGAGGATGTCCCTGCACCGTCTGCGGCTCGGCTCGAAGCAGCTTGGTCATCAGATTGCAAATTCTGGCACAGACCAAGAGGCAAACTAAAGCTCGTCCACAAATAATTTGTACTAAGAGACAAGAATGCTGATTCTCAGGCAGTTTGCAATTGGGAATGGTGACATTATCTCTCAAATATATTAATTACTGTGTATCAGTGACCCTGGTGTATTTGAGACTATTCTGTTCTGGCTGGCCATCCTCTCAACAGCCACACAAAGGCTGTTTCAGACCAGTTGAGAGGAGCCTTCACCTTACTGGTCTGCAAGTAAGGAACCAGTTTTCTAATGCTTTTTTTTTTTAAATAGATTTACCATGCGTGTGATGGCCCCGGCTTATCAGTGCTGTGCTTCATGCGCTATGATATCCTGGAGTACTTCAGCATCTATGGAACAGCTCTGTCCATCTGGGTGTCCCTGATGGGTAAGCACTGGTCTCTCCTGGTTCCTACCGAGGTCAGGCAGGTTCTGTCGGCATCGCTGGTGGGACTGTTAGTGGGTACAGTCCCCAGAAATACTGTTGCCTTTGAGCTCCCATCTGCAAGACTTAGCTCTGAGACTGTCGTTTATGGAAGTAAGCTCATGCTATGGCTTAATCCATTTTTGTATCATTAATGCCTTGGAAAGCCATTGCACTCGGTGGCGTCCAGACACACGTGAAAACCGTCCTGAGTGGTGGCTGGGGAGGTTTTGCTCTTGGAGAAAAACAGAGCTCTGGGGCTGGATGTTTGTGTTCGTCAGGTGTTCCTCTGCCTTCACCAGCTCTTATGCCTGTCCTTACAAAGGCAGAATTATTTATTTCAAATTGGCAAGTAACACATGCAGCCTTGTGCTTTTCTTCAAGGCAGGACAGTACTATGAGATGACTTAGTTTGAAAGCTCATCTGTCAGGGAATCTCCCATTTCTCCTCATTTTCCCCATACTGAGCCCATCAGCTTGTCCTGTCCTGACTTGGGGACATTAAGAAATGCTGAAGCTGCCACTTCCCTTGGTAGCATGCAAATCAGACTGGTTTAGTCAAAAGAGATGTATCTTCCTAGTTTATCAAAATCTTGGTTTGGACTGATGGGAAATATTAGATCTGCTTAGAAAAAGCAGAAATTTATTTCACTTCCTTTTTATTAAAAATCCTGACCCCTGCTCTATGACTCAGTTTTCCTTTTCCCACATTCCCTTCACTCTCTTTTTTTCTCATTTTGTTCCACATTTGCCACTGAAACAAGATATAACAGAAATCAAAAAAAATATGACAGAACTAAAGAAGGACGAAAACTTCAAACCTGTTATTTTCCCCTTTTGTCAACACGTTTTTTGGAAGGATGCGAGTATTTCTGACAGGAGGAGAGAGCAGGGTAAGGGGAGAGAGATGAGGCGGCAGTCACTCTCCAACAGCAAAAGCTTTGCTCAACAGATTCGGACCATCTCTAGCAGCCGCACACCCAGTCCCCACTCCAGCCAGGCAGGGTCCCCAGCCCTCCCGGGGCTGAGCTGCCGTCACTATGCTGATATCCAGCCCCAAAACACCCACAGGAATTCCCCTCTGCCCCTCGGGGTTCCAGGGTTGGTGCAGGACCTCCAGCCGGGATGGGGGAGCTCCTGCAGCCCCTGAGCCCAGCACGAGCCGTGGGGCAGCATCCCCTTCGCCGAGCAGAGGTCCATCCCTCCTCCCTTCACCACCGAGCAGCGCAGACAGCAGCATCCCCCTTCCAGGGCACGCGACGGGATAAATCTGCCGTGCAGGGAAAAATGAGCGGGGAAAATATTAACCTTAGAAATGGCTCTGTTCCCCCAAGGTGCGAGTCCCGAAGCGGGCTCCCACACTGTCCATGGCACTTCAGTGCTCTCTCTGCTTGGCTACAAAGGCAATGAGGCAAATCATCTCCGAAGGGCACTTTCAGTGGGTAACAGCAGTGTCAGGGTAGGTCAGAGCCGATCCAGACACTTTGGCTCCTTGCAGCAAAATTCAACTTGATTGCTTCATTACTGCATTCAAAAACCTTGTAAAAAATACAAATCCCGGACTACGATGTTTAAAATATTGACCCGCAGGGAAACAACAGAGATTAAAATGCGGACATTATCCCTTAGCCAAACTCCCTATAAAACCATGATCCAAGGACATGGAAGGTGTGGTGACTGAAGCCCAGGGAAGCCTCTCGCTGTGGCTTGTAAAGCCCGAGCGCACATGTGCGGACGCAGACCCTCGGGCACGCTTCCCGGAATGCAAATCCAGGACAGCCATAACACAGCTGTGCGAGCTGGAAAAGCATGGAGCCCACTGGGATCCATAACTTTTATCAGTTATTACCCCATTCTGTGCTAAACAAAAGCCTCTAATAATTCACTCACACTGGCGACTTCCAGCTTGCAAACCTCAGGCAGGTGCTGGCATGGCCGGGCAGCTCAGTCCCCATCGCACCGGCGAGCACGGTCCTACCGGAGTGGGGTGATGGAGGCTGCATTGGGGTGAGCCGGCAAGGTTGGGAGGGTTGGAGATGTAGGATGAACTCAAGAGCCAATGGCAGGCTCACCAGGTGCAAGTGTCTTTGCAATTGCCTCTGACTTCTGGGTCGAGGCAGTAAAGGAAAATACGGGTAGGAAATCTCCTTTAGCTTCCACACGCAACACTGAACATAAGACCCCTAAAATCAGCTCCCAGACCCATCACTCAGATGCCTCAGGATGTTTCGCTTTGCCCCCGTGTGCGTCAGTCTCCCCAGCTGTGAGGCGTAAGAGGGGCAAACCAGAAGTGGATGCAATGCTGAGGGTCCCCAGGGCAGGCGGGACAGACCCCAGGAAGGCTTTAGGGGAGGAGCCGAGGAAGGGGGTGGGTGAGTTGATGCTCCCTGTGCTCGGTGCCGCGCAGCCCTGGCAGAGTTTGACGAGCCGAAGAGATCGACCTTCGTCATGTTCGGCGTCCTCACCATCGCCGTGAGGATCTACCACGACCGCTGGGGCTATGGCGTCTACTCAGGACCCATCGGGACGGCCGTCCTGGTGATAACCGTGAAATGGGTACGTAGGGAAGGGCACCATGCCGGCGCTTTGCAGGATGCTCTCGGCGGGGAAGGGGCTGAGCCCTACATGGCGGGGTCCGACCTGTGCCAGTGGTTTCCTCCTCAAGGTCCAGCTGTCACAGCACAGGCCATCATGGTGAATAAACAGCACTCCTCCTTCAACCCAAGCAGAAAGCAGGCAGACAGCAAGCAGCCTTTGTGATAAACGCCAGATTCGATGGGTCTGAGCAATCTACCACATCTCCTGTCCCTGTGTTTCTAATCAGAAGGAACGTATTTATGGAGTTTTTACAGCTACTCAGAGGCAGAGGGGTCTGGTAAACTGCCCCAGACCTGCTGGAAGATGTGCATAAAATGCGGAAGGAATCTGCCTGTAGTCTGCCTGAATCTGGCTGGGAGAGGCGGGCACCCTGCTGCAGCCTGTGCCCCGCACACAGCGGATGCTGTGGACCCGGCTGGGAGTGCAGTGGCGGAGCCACTGGCAGGAGCGGGCATGGCCGTAAAAGGGAAAGGTGAAGGAATCAGTGATGGGGTAAAAATTGCAGGAAGACGCTGCTGAGCATCATGAAAATACAGTGACGAAAGTCCCAGTTACATACTGTCGCTAAGCCCCGTGTACTGCCCGGCCAGCAGCTAAAAGCAAGTGGCCACGATGGGGATGGGATGAGGCAGGAGGGGACCAAGGAACGCGACCACCCTGTGTCCCTCAGCCTGCAAAGGCTGTGCTGGGATTCGCTTCCCCAGAGGCTGGGTTTGTGGGGGCACACACTTCCTGAGCTGGGTTTGGGGCTGAATATTGAGAAAACAGCATTATGATCAGGAACGACGCAGGAGGACCCGTTGCGGCACGCAGGCAGAGGTGCTTCCCACGCGCAGACAGACCCCGCAGCCTGGGGGAGCCGCGGGCTTTGCGTGGTTTTATTTCAGCATTCATGGGATCTTTCGGGTGCGGAGCAGACAGCTAAATCCGGGTGAACACATTTGGTGTGTTCTCTCTTTCCTTCCAGCTACAAAAGATGAAAGAGAAGAAAGGGCTCTATCCAGACAAGAGCGTCTACACCCAACAGATCGGGCCTGGCTTCTGTTTTGGGGCCTTGGCACTGATGCTGAGGTTCTTCTTTGAGGTACCTGTTTGCACAGTCCCTCACCCTGACTTTACAAGGTGTAAAGGACAGTACCAAGATAGGAGACCTCCCCTTTCGCACCGCTGGGCTGCTTGCAGTCTTGGACAAAACCCAGCTCGGGTGCGGGTCTCCGGGGTTGCTGTGCCGGGGTCTGGCGGCAGGGACGAGGGTCCCTTCCTGCTTGTCCCCGTCCCAGCCCCTGGCCCGTTAACTGTGGCGTGGGCGGAGACAGATGTGACAGCAAGTGACACGCAGGGTGATGCTTGCTCTCTTTCCCCCCTGTTCAGTGAGTCACAAGGACACGGGCCATGGTTTCTTCAGCTGTACGTGGTCCTCAAAATGGCTTTGTCAACAGCGAGTGAGTTTTTTCAGAAACGGGGCACGGGTGACTTAAGGACATCTCGCAGAGCCACGGCAGGGACTGGATACGACCCAGGCATGGCCAGATCCAAAGCTGGCTCACGTCAAAGAAAAGAGTCTCAGCTGACTCCCAGGGGCACTCGATCCCGTGTTTACTACCTTTTGCTCTCGCCGCTGGCCGGTTCGCCCATCCTGCATGAAAGGGTCCATCTGTCCCACGCGGGGAAGGCGATAACCCCCCGACACAGCTGCCGCTCACGCCTGCGCTCAGCCCCGCCGTTATGGCTGCTCTGTGCATTGGGAGCTGCTAGATACAACCTCACAGTCATCCCCAAGGATTATTTTTCAAAGCATTTAGTAATTGCAAATTCTAGCAGAACATAAAAATGTCACTTAGCAGAAACCGCCTCCCCCCGCGCCCCAGCCTCGCCACCGCGTCCTTTGCGGGGTAATGAAACACTTCATTCAAGAATTGGGAAATGTGCAAATTGGAATGTGCTAAATCCACTTTGCTTTTTTTTTTTTTTTAAAGCTGGAAATCCTTTCTTCTTTGACAGCAAAAAGAGGCAGAAGGCTCAGGGATTTTTTTTTATTCCTTTCCTTTTGGTTACTTGCAGAAACCTAATGTTTTGCACCTAACGCAGAGCCCCCCAAGCACCGCGGCTCCCGCAGCCCCGGCAGGTCTTGATAACACTCTTCCCGCTTGCAGGAGTGGGATTACACCTACGTGCACAGCTTCTACCACTGCGCCTTGGCCATGGCCTTCGTGCTGCTGCTGCCCAAGGAGAACAAGAAGGCCGGGAGCGCCGGGACCCCCGCCCGGCTCGACTGCTCCACGCTCTGCTGCTGCGTCTGAGCCGCCCAGGCAAGTGGGGCACTTGCTTTTCTGCTCCTGGGGCAATGCAACGAAAAGCTAAACACCTGCCTGCTGCATTTTCCTCTCGGACACCGGCATCTTCTCCCACCAGCTCCGTGCACGCCCTGGGCTTTTCCTCCCTGGGAAGTCTTCACCTTTCCACCACCAGCCCTAGCAGAGGTTGCGCTTCCAGTTTGCTACATACCCCTGCTTCTCCCTGGAGAAGCACCTGTCTGGGCTGCAACCCTCAGGAGACCCTCGCGCTCTCAGGCCATGTCACCACCGGGGCTGTCCCCTGCACTGGCCTTGGAGGACCCGAGTTGTCCCCTCTGTGCAGGTTTGCCCAGCCTGAGCACACGGGGCTTCGTTTGCAACGCCCAATTAACAGAACCTGTATTTTTGTGAGATATTTACTACTTTATTTATGCATTCTCTTGATGTAAATAATATATACTAACAAAGACTTTGCAAGTGTGCAACGCCAGCATTCCTTAAGTGGCGCAAGAAACTTCCCAGCTCAGCTCCACTCAGTTGAGGGCAGATGCCAGCCCCAAAGCAGAGCTCCGGGCACAGCCACCCCCTCCCCTGCCCACAGCCCCCCACGGCCTGGCGGGAGCTGCAACATTGGGCACTTTGTCCTTGCAGACCTGCCCGGGCGGCGCAGGCAGCAGGTGCGCTTGCGGTGAGCCTCATTGGTATGGAAAGTACACGGAAAATTAGAAGCAGAGAAAAGAAGCTCCTGGAGGGAGGGGGAGAGCTGTAAACCTATAACATCTCCTCTAACAGACTATTTACTATAGCAGAAGTGTATGATTTATTTAGACTGTCTGGGAAAAACGCCAAGACTATATGTCATGGACAATTAGAGTAGTATTGATATACAGTGATGTCCACAGAAAGCCCACATTAAGCCTGGGTTCCTCTGGAAGAGAAATCCACCCCGGTCATTCATCAGAGCAACTTCCTGCGACGGGGCAATAACCAAAACTGAATGAGCTTCCAACAAAAATATAAATGAATTATGAACCCCCAAGCATCCAAGAGTCACTGGCAAGCGGTGGCACAGCTGATGCAGCTGCACGCAGAGGCAGCGCTAGCAAAGAGTTTCCAAAGGGTTCACCAGCACCTCGACCAACACAGCACACCAGGTCTTTCTGAGCACCCAGCCCCGGGGGATGTTCTGCAAGACACCCTGAGGGTTTGCGTGCAACACTTTCCCCATTGCTTGCACGCTACTGGAGTACTTTGCTACTTGAGGACTGCTCAGGGCATCCCCCAAAAACAGTCCCAAGTGCTTCGACTCCTAATTCAGAGCTGAGTGCAAGAAGCACCTTGGCACTATTCACAAGAGCAGGCTCTGAGGGTGCGCAGCCGCTTCCCGAAGGGTCACCCACATGGGTGTCCCACAGCCAGGGCCACGCTGGCTCTCGCTGAGCCACCCTGAGCACGTCTCTGGGTGCGCATTACCCCACGTGAAAATACTCAACGCTGACCCTCCCCAGGAGCCCGACCAGCAGTGCCAGCAGCCTCTGTCCCCCTGCACACCCTTTGCTACTTGCTGCAGCTGCTGATCAGAGGCACCCTGACCCTCCCGGCTCATTTGGTGACTGTTCAGTCCCTCCTGGACTGCGGTGACATGCATGGCCCTGCAGCAAGCCCCGGCGGTGCATGGGCAGCATGGGCATGGGGAGAGCCTTGTGCGGGTAAAGCACTGGGAGGAGAGGCACTGGGTAACTGCAACGCCTTACCGAGGCTGAGCAGGAGGGAAAAAAGGTTGGCAAACCCCGTGCAAGCAAGGAGAGCACGTTAGCTAAGGCCCAGCTGAGTAAATGAAAGCCTCTGCTCCCACCTGCCATGTATTCAGGTGTTGCACCAAAAAAACCCCAAGAAGTGTATCGCATACAATAAAATCCCAGGCAAGGTTTCCTTTTTCCCTTCTGCCTGCCGATGCCCCAGGGCGCTGCTCCGACCGCGCAAACCGTCCATCCCTTTGCACCCCCGTGCAGGATCAGCACCCGCCCTCAGGGCCAAAATGCAGCCGGGCACGTCTGCAGGGTCCCTGTCGCGGCACCAGCCCCGCGCCGGTGGCAGCACCCACTGCAGCAGCACCGGGCACCCCGACACCCAGGAGGAAGGTGCACGGGCTGAATTTGCTATCACCCAGGCAGGATATCCCCTGCAATACAAATGCAGGGAAATATTATAAACATTTACAGCAACGTAGACAAAACAGTCTCTTGTAACCTTTTAGCGCTGCCGAGAGCTTTGCCTGTAAGAGCTCTTGAGCCTCTGCCAAAAATTCTTGCTGTTTTCATAAGAGTAGGTGTTTTCGTCTAAGGTGCAGTCTGAGTGCTGTGACCTTTGTCATGTCTGCTACTGAAATTTCCTGCTTCTCTGTTATTCTCTTCTTTGGTAAGACGATATGAAACCCAAAACTTTTATTGCCCCTTTTAAAGCGTCTTTATAGCTCCCCGTCTACTTCATATACTGTCTTATTCTTGAACGCTGGGATATTACTTATGGGATCCGGGCTTGATGCTGCAAAAGGCATTTGGGTTTCATGAAGCCCAAACCGCCTGGGTTTTTTTAAGATCAGCCCCGGGGTGGGGGGAGAAAAAAAGAAAGAGAAAAAGGAAAAAAGGAATGAGAGGGAGGGACTGGGCTTTCCACTCCGGAGGCATCGGCAGCTGCTACCAGCTTAGCGACAGAGAGCAGCAAGGGCAGGCGGGAGCCTGCCAGCCTCCCTCCTGCTCCGCGGTGCCTCCCCAGGCACAAAATCCCATTTGCTTTGTGTCTGGGCCAGCGCGGGGTGCCCGCTGACCCCGCGGGGACAGCATGGCGCGGCCGCTCTTCCCGCGGCTCCATCCCCTGCCCGCTCTGCCCCGGAGCCAGCAGCTCAGATGTGGCCGGACACCGCAGCCAGCGCCGAATCCTGTGCGCAGCGGCTGGGGCACATCTGCCCCAGAGCCGGCGCTGGTAGAGGCCAGCCCTGGGCAGGGGGGGTCCCATACACCCCGTTTCCCTGCTCAGACCGCCTGAAGGACGTGCATCCCCAGGCGAGGGCTGATGCGAAGCCACAACAGCCAGGCGCCGGTGCCGAGGCTTCGTGCTCCCACCCCACCCCTCGGCCTGCGGGCCATCGCGTGCAGGGACCACGGCGGCAGGGATCTCCCAGGACCTCGCTCGCTTCCGCACGCTCCCCAGCATCCCCACCACAGGAGGAGCGGGGAACTGGCACGCCGGGGGGGAGAGGGCTGGCCTCGGGCTGCAGCCCCGCAGCAGAGGATCTTGCAGCAGACGCAGGGACCAGTGGGCAGCGACGGAGCTTCGGGGTGGCCTGGTGGAACCATCCCTTTCAGGAGACACCCGTTCCCCCATGCTCGCCTACGGCAGGGCCGGGACAAGAGGGGAATTAGGACCTACTCCTGCTCGAGGGGAGGCTTCCAGAGATGTCTAGTCGGGCTCGGTGCCAGCTAATCTTCCAGGCAAACTTTATCCAGATCCCTTTGGCTGCAGAAAGTGAAAAACTAGCCAGACCAAAACATAAAAGCCTGGTTCTGCTGCCAACTGTATGGGGCACTCCAGAAAACACCTTATCACCATGTGACTTTGAAAGACCACTTCAGGTTTTTTTCCACATGCTGCTCTTCCCTCCTCACCCTCACACTGCCGTTCCTCCGCGCACGTTCAAGTTGTGAGCCAGCCTGGCCATCCCTGCCAGGTTAACTCACAGACCATGGGGCCAAGGTTTTCCTTCTAGCCATTTTTATGCCCTTTAGGCCACGGTGGTGCTATCCTGCTTCGGAAAGTGCTGTTGCTCCATCCTGAGGCACATGCAACTCGTCGGGAGCGGTGATGGACAACCCAAGGAGATGCATCCACCAGGACTAGCAGAGAAGTCCTGCCTCCTCTCTGGGAGGGCCAAAGAAACCCCATTCCCCTGGAAATTCAAGAGTGGCGATTTCTTGTGGACGGAGGGGCAGGAGCTCTGTGGGGAGCCCCAGGGAGAGGTCTTTCCCTGGGCTCCTCCATCACCCTCCAGCTCTGATGTGCCGGAGATGTCTGTGTCCTGTAACAGGGATAAGCCAGGTCTGCAGTGGCAAAGGGGAGTTACCACCAATGTCCTACACACGCCCCGGGCTCCATGGCCGTGGGACATGGTACAGATGCGCTATGAGAAACCAGCCCCATCCATCAGCCTGGAAAAAAGGGGAGATGGAGCAACCGAAGCACCTATCTGGGACCACTTGGTATCCCCCAGCTTCTCTTCAGTTATCCCAGCCCCAGCGCGTATCTTTTTTCTGGTGCACAAAGAAAGTCTCCTGTGCTTCAGAGGAGCTGGGGAACACCCAGGAAGACCAGGGTGGGATTTGCCATGGATGGTGCTGCTCTGCAGAAACAACACCCTTCTGCAGCAGCGCAGGATGGCGTTAGAGCAGACGCAACCGTGGGGATCGGTAAAGTGGTACCTCCCGCGTGGGTGCGAAGGAGCCTGACCCCAGCACCAACAGAAAAAAACACTGATGCATCAGGGTTTTGCTTAAAACAATGCCACGCAACGTCCCGGCAGGTTTCTCTTCTCCTCCTCTTTCCTCTCAGCCTTTCAGCAAGATTTCCAACCAAACTTTCCACCCCAGTTGGTGCAGGCAGGGCAGCCCCATCCCGGTGTCGCTCAGCAGCAAGGGGGTAGTTTCGGGGCACGGAGGAGCTCGGCTGCGGCACTGCAGACAGGCTGAGCCGCTTGGCTCCCGGCGGGGTCGAGCAGGGAGCCCCTCGCACACTCGCAGGTGTCCGCTCCCCCCCGGCAGCGCCGGAGATGGACGCGGATGGTGGACTCGACCCAAGTGACCAAACCCCAGCGCCGAGTCCCTGACCCGGGGAAGGGCAGACACAAAGCAGCCGGGCTTGCTCGGCTCTTGTGGGGATGCTTTCACAGCTGCAAAAACCCACTCCAGGTCCAGGTTCAGTGTCTCCAGCCTCCCCACTCCTCCGGTGGAGCGGTCCCAGGGAGCAGCGGTCCAAGGTTTTTGGTTTAGGCCAATCTCCCAGAAATTCTGTCATCATGCAGTGCATCACGCACACTCCCGAATCCGCATTACACAGAGGATGGCCCTGGTCCAGCACCTCTTAAAGTCAGTGGAAAAACCCTCCCTCGCTATGATGGGAGCTGGCTCGGGCCGTATACGATCTGACAGATACCATGGAGCAAGAGAAGTTGTTTTAATCTGGGAATATCTTGTGGCCCAAAAGCTTCTTCTGGAGACGGACAGGGCAGCGTGTCTGCAGAGCGGGTGCCGCTAAGGAAGTTCCCAACCTTGCAACAGCCTTTCAATGAGCATTTAATGAACCATCGTTACCTGATCCATGTGCTCCGAATGCAAGGGAACCGCTCGGGTTTCCAACTGCACATATCATCTGATGCTCATAAAGCGAGCTGATGTGTCTGGGAAGCCCCAGACCCAAAGAAACATTATTTCAATGGGGAAAAAAGTCAATAATGCTTTAAAAAACACCCGCGTGGACAGACAGGGACTGTGGCTGCTCTCCCCTGCTTACCTGTGGTTTTCCAGCAAAGCAAATGTTCCCTGATAAAACTCACAATCTCCTTATAAAGGAGGTAAAAGGGAAGGTTTGGGGGAAGTTTTACATGTGTCTTTCCTCTCTTTCTATGTCTTTATTTGCATTTTCATTTTCACAGTAGTTGAGCTAATCTGAACGGAGCAGGAGCAAGGGTCCAGGTTATAACCAAAGTATCGGGTAGCACCTTCACATCTGGAAGGGATTTTGACACAAGTTCTCCCAGACTGTTACAGACAGTTTAAAAGCAAAATCTGATAAATAGCAAATGTTTAACAAGTCAATAGGAAGCTGCATTTGCAAGAACATGTGGCTCTAACTGGCCTAGCACCGCTGCATTGCCAAGACCCTTCAAACCCATACGCGCACATACCTGCGGCACATGGGGAGGGTTTGCCATGGCTCTGCCTGGTCCTGGTCTCTGTTACAGAGGGAAGGATTAAAGACAGATGTGTCTTTGTATGTCCAGACATGTCCAACAGCCCGCTTCAAAGCTTGAGAAGGTCCTGAGCCTCCCTGCTTTGGTGGTAAGGGGCTTTCTTCTCCTTCCCAGCCTAAACCGAGTCCCCTTCATTTTCTGTATGTCCCCAGCCTCACGCTGAAGGTGGGAAGAGGCTAAAGGCAGCTCAATAGCTCAGGGAAGCACCACAGAGCCCGTCCCTGCAAGCCTGCCGGCACGCCGGGCACCACTGCCCCTGGCACAGGAGTTTTGGGGGATGCAGCAGTCGGTGAGGACCCACCAGGGTCACTGCACAGAGGGTCAGAGGCACACAAGGTCTCACCCCAGTTCTGCACAGATTGGGGTCCATCAGAGCCCCAACCCACAAGGCAAAGGCGTTTGCACATTTGAAAATCCTTCGCCATCCCTTGAGAGCCGCAGCCTCCTCGGGGCAGAGGCCACCGGCTGCCCGGGCAATGCCCTCCCGAGGAAAAGTGCTGCTGCCAGCAAAACATCCCGACACAAAAGCTCTTGCAGTGTCGCAACGCTGCCTGGTTTGGGGAGACTTCATACCAATAAACAAAGGACTACCCAAAATGTGGAAAGAGGCATTAAAATAGAGAGAATTATGCAAGGAGTGGGAAGCGGAGGGGGAGACAGAAGAATAAGAAGTGACCAGGAAAACCACCAGAAACCCTCCAGGATGCCTGCCTATATTTAAAGATAATGCGTCCAGCCGTCTTGCCAAGTCCCACTCATTTGGAGCTGGGCTCACACTTTGGATTAATTTTAAGGCAGTTCCTAAAGCATCTCATTTGTGTAAGGAAGAATTTTTGCCTCCTTGGCTAAGGTGACCTTTTAAAAATTCTCACTCACTATTTTTCAACCTCTCACTCATTTAGAACTGTCATCGCCCAGGAGCTGCGGGGCACTCGGTGGAGACAATTCATTTTCTGGTGCTTACCAGTCTCACAACCCTGGAGCACCCTGGCGTGGGGCTGGGTGCAAGGATGGGGGGCCAGGGGCAGCATTTCTCTGCAAGTCGGGACCCTTCCCCTCTCCTGTGAGCATCACTTGACCAAGTGCTGAGAGCAGAAATCACCCCTCCCAGATACCCAAGCCTCTCCAGGCACCGCACCATGGGCTGGTGGGAAGTTTTCCATGGAAACTAGTCTTCCACAGATAGCCAGATATGGGTTTTTTTTTAACTAAAATATTGTGTGGACACATGCACGTGCTCTCCAGACCAGTGCCTTTGTTCAAGGAAGGGAAATATTGCCCCCAAACTATGACTGTTCCTTTGCACATGGGTTTTCTGCTCAGCTCTTTGCTTAGAGCTGCCCCAGAAGGAGCCACCTCAAGATGTGCCCCAGTTGCTCTGTCTCCATGAGGATGCATTCAAGAGGTGTCACCTCCAGCTCCCAGCCACAACAGGGGGAGAGGTTCTGAGCAGAAATGTGAAAGAGGTCGCTCCCAGAAACACCACCCAGCCCACCTTCTCGCCTAGGCATCTGCAGGATCCTAATTGCCCTGGAATCCAAAGCACGTCCACGGCAGGGCCGTCAGATGCTTCCCATTTAGCTTAAACTTTTGCAAAATGCTCAGCCACTGACTCACCGCAGGGCCTGCGACGAGCCGATCCGGCACTCCGGCGGTGCTCAGCTGCCCTCGCCGCACTGCCGCAGGATCGTGTCCACCGCCCCAGCGGGGTGTTTGGCAAAAACAAAGGGATTTTTCAAAGCTGAGCATCCCTTGGTACTTTGCACCTCTCCCAGCACACCCGGAGTGCTACTGGCAAGCGAGCAGGACAAGGGACATGGAAATTGCTATTTTTTGCTGATGATCCCAGATGTCACGCTGGGGTTTTAGGGGAGCGATCGGAGCAATAAAGGAGAAAAGCACCATCTCAGAGGGACTGGGAAGGGGCGGCCGCAGGGGCAGCACTGGCAGCGAAGTGTGGGGCTGCAGAAGGTGTAGAGAAACCCTCAGCCCTGGCACCGGTGCTACAGGGAGTCTGGGGTTGCGGGCAGTCGGGAGCCGTTCGGGATGCAAGAGGCTCCGCTGCTGCGTGGGCTTTTGGGAGCCCAACTTACTTTCCCTCACACCTCATGTCCTAAAGATCCAGTGGCAATACCGAGCGATAGCAGTGATCAGAAATTAGCCCTTTGGCTGGAAAAAAAATAAATCACAAGATCTCACTGCTCCCCAGGCCCAAAGGCGCCAGACATAGCACAAGGACATCCTTCCCGGAGCAGCTTTGGTATGATAGCATCCAGCCCCAGGGGAACCGAGACACGCGGAGGCAGCCACGAAAATGAGACAGACATTGGGGGTTTCAAGTTAAGCAAATTTCCTCCAACCAGGAAGAAAAGTTGAGCTTGGGTTTGGCTGGATTTGGGAGATGAAGTTTTTGGGCAGCTCCATGGTTTTATTTAAACCAGCTCAACCAGCCATCGCATAACCTCATCCCACGAGGGGAACGCAGAAACTCAAGGTGCCTCTTGTGCAATAGATGCTGCTCTCTACCCAAGCAGGTCTGGGATAGTGCTCAGAGTTTTGCTCCATCTCTGTCCGGGCTAAAGGAAAGACCACACACAAAACTGTTTCAGGATGCCAGCAGCTGTGCACAAAGCATTTGGTTTACATTAATTATGTCTGGATAAAAAAAAAAGGGGGTGGGGGGAGAGGATGGAGGAGAGCAAGCAAGCCGAGAAGACAGGAGGGATGGAGGGAGGCTTCTGCATCATCCTGATGAGATCTGCTCAGATCCCAAATGTCGATTGCAGCACATGCCGTGTGTCTTTACACCTCCTGCCCCGAATGGCTTCTGCCACCCAGAGCAGCGTGCTCCTGCCCTGCGCAGTGCCTGTAAACGCCTTGGTGAACAAGAAGGACAAATGCAGCCCGTAACATTCTCAAAGACCCCAGTGGGACCCTTTCCTCCCAGCTTTGCTCCCCGCTCTGCTTCCCTCTTTCCCCTTTCCTGAGCAGAAATGGTCCCAAGACAGACTGGGGAAGGTAAAGCAAATGCTGCTGCTGGCCGGGGGAGAGATGCTGGTGGTTACTGGGAAGGGAAGCAGCAAACGAGAGAGGAGAGTAAATAAAATGAGGAGGAGGCAGATGGTAAGCAGAATCATTAAAAACAGAAAAATCCCCTTGGTTTCCCAGCAGCGCAGAAACCCCAGGAGCAGGTGAGGGAAGCCCTTCACCATCTCCTCTCTGGAGAGCGTCAAGAGCAGCAGGGACTCTTCCAGGGTCAGGGACTGCCACCCCCCCGGGGTGGGCACCCTATACTGGCACAGACCCACAGGACCCCCCCATCCCCTCCCCAAGGGCAAAAGGAGCCTGGCGAGGCGCGAGCTCAGCCTGCCCTGCCTTGGGCTTGAGCAGCCAGCAAAGAGACCGGATCGATTGGATCTTCACAAAGCAAAGCCCTACCGTGGCAGGTCCACAATGCCGCTTATCATAGGAGGGGGGAAGCGCAGTTCTCACCTTGGACCATGCACAGCATCACCCCACCGGCCCCGCCGGCACGCAGAGGGGTGGGACGTCCAGCCCCGAGCCCCCAGTAGCAAACACCTGCCTGCAGGGACTGGAGTGAGTGACTACAATAAGCTGCCTATGACCTCCAGCAGCTGCACCCCTGCTATGTCCTGCACGTCTCCTGCACGCTGCATGTCTCCTGCACGCTGCACATCCCCATCCCACGCAGCCTCCCCTGGGCTCTGCATGCCCACTAGCACTAGGACTGCAGCAGTCCCTGACCAAGGACCTTGCTGTGCCAGGAGCTGCACAAATCCTAAATACGTTCCCGTCTCCCGAGGGCCAGCAGCATGCAGCAGCCCAGCCAGGCCCTGCTCCAAAACAGGCGATGAGCGCTGTCAGGTCACAGCATCGTCAGGCACAGGCAGCTGGCAAGAGTTGCGCCACCGCAGCTCCTGCAGCCGGCCGGCCCGGGGCAGCACGGCGGTCGAGGCCCCTGCCGGCAGCGGCTGCCCCTTTCCAGCCCAGCCAAAACCCGCTCCTCTCGTGGGCAGCCTCGCTGCATAATGAACTTTCGCGTTGCAGCAGCACCGTCTCCGCTCGGCGGCTCGGGGGGCCCAGCCTGCGCACGCCAGAAGCTGGACTGACCCATGTCAGAGGTGATTAATTTATCAGGCTTTTGGCACCCACCGCTCCCCGCCAGAAAAACAATATCCCAAATTCCAGGCCCTCCCGCCCAGCAGATGTGTCTGCGGCAAGGGCGACTGTTCCAGCCCGTCTCGCAGAAGCCGCCGTAGGGGTGCAGCACCCGGGGCTCCCGCACCGCCGGCTGCCTTCCCCATCCCCGCTGTGCATCTCTGGGAGAACCTTCCCTGGAAGCAAAACCCAGGGGCTTTCTGCCGGGGTACCGTCCCGGTGGGTCCGGCCTCTTGCCCTGCGTAGGTGTCCGTGAAGGAGAAGCGGGAGGGACGCGCAGCCGGGGAAGGCGGTGGGTGCTGGGATGCCGCCCCGCGGAGCCCTCGCATCCTAGGGAGGAGCGGCACCGTCCTGTCCTGGTGCTCGCCAGCCCACAGAGCTGCCTGGCATCAGGCAGCATGTCTGTGTCTGAACCAAGCAGGCACTGATTAAGGCCTAATTAAATTGGCATTAATCTGTATCATCGGGGAAACACACCAGGCCTTTAAGAGACAGCTTAACAAAGTTGTTATCGTTAGCGGAGAGGGCCAGAGGATAGGGATGGGGCACAGCATCGCTGCAAATGCTAGCCGAGCCCTGCAGCTCACCCTCCCCACCTCTACCAGAGGTTTAAAGTGAGAAACCAAGGGGGTGGTGATATCACTCAGATGCTGCAAAGCACTTGGACATCGGGCGGCCAAGAAACAGGAGAGATTTTTCTTCCTCTCCCCCCGCCCCGCCGCCTCCCCCTGGGTTTTGGAGGAGGGATGGGAGCCCATCGGAGCACGGGGCTGCCAGCCCCTCTGCATCCCAGCGCCAGCCATGGGGAGACCTGCTGCCTGGCCGAGTCCTGAGCTCGCCCTGACGTCAGGATGAGGGGTGGAGGGGTGGGGAATGACGGGCAAACAGCCTCTTATTTATCCAAAAAGGTCACAAGCGCCTTGGAAGAGGCTGGAGCTGGATCCCCACGGTCCGGAGGAGGCCAGCATCTCCTCGAAGGAGAGGTTTCACAATTCATCTCATTTGTTCACTGTGGCATTTTCATCACGGTAGTTCGACTTATGCAATTACATAAAAAACATCTAATGAAATCTCGGTGACACAAAACATGAACGTTTATATTGGCCTCCCCGTGCCGCGGAGTTGATCTTGGCCGGGGCGTCCAGACAGACATTCTGCATTCTTCAGAGATTAAGCACTGAAACGCTCCGGAGAAACCCAGCTGCCCGCTCCCCCTGCAGCCGCGCCACTAATTCCAACCACATGCTCGCCGGCCGGGGAAAGGGGAGCATGTACCTTATACACACACACACACACGGGTACCACTGGGGACCCAGCCCGGCACCCCACACGCCCCTCGGCCGCATCCCCATCGCTGTGAGTACTCACGGGTCTCTGTAAATAAATATGTGCACAGTGAGCGCAACGGCTTGGCAGATACAGCGTTAGGTATAAATAAGGTACTGCAGCGAAATCATTAAGGAAATAAGAGGAGTGATGGGTAACCTCGAGTCGGGGCTGGAGCCCCCCAAGCCTGACCCCAGGGTGGCAATGCCACTGCTGCCCACGCCGCACCTCGCTGGGTTATCGATCAGCCCGTGAGATGTCAGGCCCCAGTCAAAATCAATGAGCCCGGGAGGCTCTGAGCAATGAAACACTCATCCTGGTTTGGTTCCCACCTCCCCCCTTTTAAAAATTCTTCTGTCTCCCATTAAAAATCAAGCTGATCTTTTAACAAAAGGAAAAAGAAGGGGAGGACGAGGTGTGGAGGGCAGGGACTTTGTCCTCGACTGTGCACGGGGAGCCAGGCAAGGAACCACGGCGCTTCCAGAGGTGGGAATGGGATGGGGACAAGGGGAGCGGGCACCCCAACCCGATGCTGCCCGCATCACCCATGATGCATGAGCATGCCCCGAGCTGCCCCAGACCCGCACCCGGGTGCCACTGGGCGATGCTGCTTGTGGGTGGCCACAGTGCTGACGAGCAGAGCCACCTCACCGGCGCCAGCCAGGGCGCATCCCACCGCACATCCCCGCTCCCACCGTGGCTGCTCCTGTGTTTTAAGACCCAGGGCAGCAACTCAGCTGCACATCCCCATCCCAGTGCCCACTGCAGACTGGGAAATGCAGCTCGTCCAGCAAAAGCACCCGTGGACAAACACGCTGGCCACAAAGGCACCCGTCACGCCAGGTGACACCCAGCTGGCACCACCGCAGCAAAAGCCGCCGCAGCATTGCTTGCACCACCCTAGCGCATGGCTGGCTGCAAACCCTGCGCAAGACCTCACTGCCATTGCAGGGCGAAGAGGGGCGAATCCTGGCCAGCACCGGCTCACGCCACCAGCAATTTCTCCAAAATATGGGTCAGTTTGGGGACAGGGACCAGCACCGGCTCATGGGGCCAGATGTGGTTGCCGGGCTTCTGCCCCACACCCCTGGCTGCAGCTGGAGCTCTTGAAAAGCCCCAAACTGCCTCTCTTGCGAGGACAGGGGGTCCAAAGTGCAAAACCCACCAGGGGACCCGCCAGCCCCACCGCCCCCAGCCCCCCGCCAGTGCCCTCGTTTTAAGGGCAGAACATTTTTTACATACTACAAACCATCGGCAAAACAAGATGTCAGGGCTGTAACTGCTGCTGGCGTCGATTCTGCCGGGGCGTGGGAGGGATCCAGGAATAACAAGGGGGGGTTCAGCGAGCAGCAGCCCCCTCTTTTGGGTTGCAGCCGGGGCTCCAGCCCTGCGGGCGCATCGGCCGGCTGCCTGCACGGGATGTCTGCAAAGGCTCGGGCTTTATCGCCTTGCACGGAAGGAGGAGGAAAGACGGGGAGGGGGGGGGCGAGAGGGAGGAAAAATAGCCCCTTATTCCACTTTCATCAAGGAAGCATCCAGCCGTCCAAAAAATTTAATGTCATATTTTAGCAAGAAAAACAGCTGTTGTGGTACTTTAAGGCCCAGCATATTTTGGCCAGGGCTGCATGTTGTGGATATTGGCTGAGTCAAGGTTAGCTGTTAAAAGGCAGAAATTCTAGACCCATATGAAGAAACATCGCGTTCCTTTATATACAGATAATATTTACTCCCAGGCCTGTTTTGTTTTGTTTTCTTCTCCCTCCTGGAGGGGGGCCCGGCCCCGGGGGGGCTGCGGTTGCCCTTGGCATCGCTGCTCTGCGGGCAGGGGGGCGGCTGCAGGCAGGGCACGGCGGTTTGGGGGAGATGGAAGCAACGGGGAAAAGCAGGGGAGGCTCTGCCTGGCACCTCCGGCTTGAGGTCTGCCCTCCAATTTTCAGCACTGCCTGGCTTTGAGCCATGCCTTGTGCACAGGGAGGGACAGCGGGGCAGGAGCCGGGGGTTCACTGCCTGGTGGGGGGCGATGGGTCCATCCCAGCAGCACGGGCACTGGGGCGGGCGTGGGGTGGGGGGGGTTGGTCGCTTCCCCGCGGTGCCGCAGGGAGGATGGGGACCCATGAGGCGCCCGCTGGTCTCATGGCGCAGCACCCACGTGCCTTTTGCCGTTCAGACTGGGTCGGACTTTTGTTCCACCTGAGGGATAAAGATGCCAACAAATCTGTGGCAGGCAAAGCGGGAGAAGGGGGAGCGAGCTCCCGTGCCATCAATCCCCCCCCGCCCCAGGAGGGGCAGCTCTACCCCGGCTAAGGTGCCGGCGCACCTACGAAACCCCCACAATATTAACCCCACGAAAATTAAGTGCAATTTTAATGTGATGTTTGCAGCTTTATGTCCACGACACTTTATCTTTTCGTAACTTTGTTCCGTTAAAGCGTATCTGTGGGGTTTAAGTTATCACCCGTTTAAATGCTTGTATCTAATGCTGGTCCCCAAACCAGCCGTGCCCAGGCTGCAGGATGGGCCAGTCCCCTCCAAAAGGTCTTTGTGCAACAGCTCCTTCCAGCTCCCACCTGCGCTGTGCCACGCGAGCAAACGGAGCTCCTGGGTCGAGAAGGGGGGGGGGGGGGGGTGTCCGTGCGCATTTATACTGCATGGGAACGAAACCCCCAAAACTGGACACAGAGCCCCCCAAGCTCCGCAGCCCTGCGCCGAGCGTGATGCCACCCAGGCTGTAAGTGACTCATCTTCTCGTAAAGCTGGTTTGCTGAGGAAGAAAGAAAAGCCCTTGCCCCGAAACAATTCCTCTGAGCTTGCCAAGCTCGGCAGGAGCAATCCACGCTGTCTCTCTGCTTCTCCGGAGCTCCCAGCACCAGCGTTCCCCCACCATGATGCCACCTCCGCAGCCTCGCCGGAGCCGGCCCCCCGGCC